>CAMPET010000175.1:0-18306 GCA_946803715.1 Beroe ovata | reverse complement strand
CCAAGTATTAAGTTCACGATTGAAACTTCTCGTTTCCGTATGGAAGAGTGCCCCTGATGTGATAGAGAAACATCCCTTACTTCATAACACCACAAAAATCACGTAGGAACAGGTGGTCATGACAGCGGCCCCTGACAGCGATATTCGACGGCCATGACGTCCATATACTGCTGTTATTCCGCTGTCGCGGCTCAACTAAATACTAACAACTAGTGCGCGCATATTTAACTATATGCGTAGTGATCAGACTGTATTTGGGACCATTACCATTACATTGATGTTAAAGCCACCTTTACTAATGAAAACTTTAACTTTCGATCGAATATTTGGCTGTAGCTTGCTGTCAGCCGAATTTTTGCTGCGAATTTCATGACGCATATTCTTCACATTTAGCCACTGGGTTGACTACCTCACTGTGTCTCGCTAATACTGAGACTAAAACCTGCTCATGGGGCGGCATTCCCCTTTTCAACATCTGGGCAAAGAAAACAAAATAGCTTTCTTCAATGTGCTTGAATCCCACCCTTGTTACGATTGCAGATAAGCGTGATACAGTACTGAACACACCTGATAAAACAACATTGAGATTAAAGCAGCTTGGTGAAAAACGCATGTTTTTCTTGGGATGGAACTTGTGTCACAGTTCCTGCATCAACACGGTAAACAAACCTTGTTCTGCAAAAGTCATGATGGAGAAGAATGTGATTACGTAATCCTCACCCATTGTCAACAATTGCTTCAATATTGTCTAGAAATACGATGGTATCATTCATCAACTCTAACTTCAGACAGATAAGTCTCTCATTTAATGAATTTCAATGTGTGATTAGACATTGAACTTCGGTGACAACAGAGTGGCCTGTACGAAACCCCAAGATTTCGATTCCTTTCACAGGAAGAATCTCCACCCTGTTCGTTAGGCTAGGCACAAAACCACTCTGTCGATTTTTAAGGACTGGAAATTCTGAAATCATTCCTTGTGTCTGACAAAGGTTGCCTACACGGTACTCCGTTGCAGTAGATGCTGTATATGCTAATCTTTATTCAAGATGATATGACAATGAACCTGTTTAAAGAAGCTGACAGCCAGACTGATGTACTCAGGCGATGTCTCAAGCTTTCTATAAAACAGTGTATCTTCCTTTGATCGAACTGACCAATATTTCGACCAGTAAACCACCACAAACAGTATGGAATACACGAAATTACCTAAGATTGTATAGATAATAGATATGCTCTCAAGTTTAGATTATAATTGTGGAGTACATGGATATCAGTTATTGTCATGACAGCTAGATACCTGTAATGAATGGAATCAGGGAAGATGAGAAATGAGCAGTAACAACTATAAACAAAGTTTGACTGAGATTAGCCAAAACTTCTGCAAAAACCTGCAAATTTGTGATGAAATTAATCATGGTATGTGAATAAGGTATGTTGGAGTAGCTAATGATGGAACGTACCTGAGTCATGAAGAATTGCTTGTTCATCAGATAAATATGAGGAGGTTCTGCTAAAAGCTCAATAACAGCACAAGCTGCAAATACAACACAGCCAATGGAATAGAAAGGAAGGGTTGGAGCTTCAAGTAGAAAAATCCAAACACATGAAAGTAGAAATGCTATAGCAATGCTGAAATGTAGGTTCAACCTGAATATTTTGCATATCATGGAGTAATTAGCGCAGAAGGCATATGATATAATATTGACCTTACCTGAAGGGTAAACAGATCCAAATGAGGGATATAAGATGTGGCCATTGTTCAAGGGAGTGTCTTGTAAGACAAACCTTGCGCACAGTTTCCCTTGACAAGACTTGGGTTGTTGCATATAGTAGAGTCAAGCGTACATAAACCACCCCCAAAACCTGAATAATAGACAATTATGATTAATTACAACAGGTTGAAATTCAGATTAGATGGCAAGATTAATACCGCTCTAACCTCATTAGAAACAAGGCGCATTAAATATCCATTAGAAAGGAATGTTACAATCTTGAACACCACCTAAAGATGAAAAAGTGATTTTTGCATTCATTTGTTAGGTGCATCAAAAAGGATGGCTTCATTATAAATTCCACTTATACTAATATAATGAAGATTCTACCTGGGCTAAGGCTTTACATGTTGCAGAACCACCGATATCAGCAGTATTTATCATAAGTTTGAACTTCTATTGTACAGTACATTCACCTGCATGGTTAAGAACAAGAAAATACTTGATTAAACTAAGATACTAAGAGATATTTGATCATGTGGCATGTATGATTATTAAACTGATGACAGATGAAATACAACGATAGAATGAAGTATCAAACCATCACGACTGATACAGCTGTGATAGTGAACTGGAGCTCATTTCTGATGCTGTTGCTTTGACAGCATTGTCATTTCTGTTCAGCTTCAGCAAGAATACATGTACTATGAATGTATCTTTGAATCACAGTAAAATGGCTGGTTTTGTTCCCACTTTGAATGACCCAGATACTCTGCACGCGGCTCTGTGGTTTCTTAATGACAGTTCAGATCACATCCACAGAGTAAAATAAGGAGCAGGCAAAGTATATACAAGGTATTCCAACACTGAATTAGACAAATAGAATAAAAAAATAACCACTGTTATGTTGAGATGATTCGATGATATCATGATGCAAGTGAAGGTAAGATAAGATAAGATAAGATTAAGTCATGAAATACATCATCACTCCTAATTAGAATCAATAATCAACTAATGAGATGCTGCATTGTGCATATTTGCAGTCAGTTGTGAGTTGCCCAGAGTCGACAGTAGGGGGAAAGCAAAATTCTAGACAGGGTCTATCATCAATCGACTATACTATGTCTAGGCCTATCGATAATAGCCTTCATTCTGTCTCCCCTGCAATTCAAAGCGTTGAAGGATTTCTCCTTGTCGATCGATGATAGACCCTGTCGAGTATTTCGCTTCACGCGCGCGCAGCTTGCATCAGCGGTCTATAGCATCGCCAGACAAGATTTTCCCCTATCCTCGCTGGGCGCTGGCGAGATTTGGTCGTCAAGCCGGGCGTATAATTGCAATTGCGCGGCGCCGACGCGGACGTTAGGGAAACCCTACAATACAACGCGTCAAATGAACAAAAACTAGCACATCTAGCTACATGTAGCACATTTCCAATTTCGCGTTCGTCATCACTACTCTCTAGCACATCTCTGAAACATCGATGTGGCATCTGCATCGCGTCGGATGAGAGCTGTCAGCTAGAGCTGAGTTGCACCGCGCCAATCAAATATCAATCTTTGTTTCTTAAATCAAAGATAGGATCTCGGATACTGATCATGAAAATTGAAAGATGGAAAAGCGAAAATGCAATGAGTACCATTTGCCATTGATCATGCTAATCCATACTCCATGCTCACTCCAAGGAATTTCCCTTGGAAAGATCAAAGTGGGTCAAGGTCATTGCAATTGGTCAATGAATCTTGCAATGCACTTCGATCTCTGATCTCATCTCGTCTTTTCATAATTTCATCCCTCGAATTTGGCGCCGCGCGCCAATGCACAAAGACCCAACGCACGCACTTCTCGACACTGGTGTGAATCGAGCGCTAGACGTTTCAAAAATCACCTCATGCTACGCCATTCAGTACACGTTTCCGTTTCTTTGTTTGCGTCAGCCCTGCTGTTTACGTGGCACTTGTGATTGAGATTTTAGTAGAACTATTTTAGCTGGTGCTGTTCTTGAAATATGAGTATAGATTCTCATATTGTCAATCATTGATTAGGTTTTGTGTATTTGTTTATGGCTGCAGCGGATGGGACTATACCTCATATTTTTGGCTTACAGGATGAACGCAGCAGCTTCACTATCAGTGTAAGTTCTAAATTTGCAGTGTTTATTGACGACTGTCACTAAATCCACTTCCAATCCCTAATTCTGGTTCATGCATATATGTTTTGAAAGGATTAACTTTTTCAGGTTCTGATCAACTGAAGTCTGTTGCTGCACTCATTGGTTTCCTTCTCTCTGCAGTCTCTAGTCTCTATTATGAGTCTTATTCCATGTTCTTGGATAAAGAAACCCGTGAGGGTGTCGAATGGTGAGTTCATTTTCGATTTTCCTAGTCTCACTTTTTAGTCCGGATATAGACTACTATGATCAATCTACACGGTTACTAGCTATAAACAAGTTAAAGCTTTCACCACCATATTTCAGATGAGAGTGCGGCCTATTAAACGGGGGTTAGCCGTGGCTCTCAGAGATGTGTGCTACCAGATGTTCAGGCAACTCCAATGTATGCTGGGTGAAGAAAGTTATCGCCTGCAGCTGCCACACTAAGGTAAGATACAAAGCTATAAAGCTTTAGCTGGATTGTTCTACCAGTGCCCATGAGAAATGATAGCTCACATATTCCGGCAATATTTTCCTATCTTACGATGGGCTCATGAAACTGCACATTAGTGTAGTCTACTTGCTCATTTTGACTATTACTTCAGTTGTGGCTGACAGTGCGACCAAGTCCAACTTCCCGATATCGATGCAGTTTGAATCCTGAATGAGACACATCCAAAGTCTCACGAGGTGTCCTCAACTCACAGGTTAGTTCAGTCAATAAAATATCAGTACAACCCAAGTCACACTTACGTTCATCATCAGAAATCTTATGGCCGAAGTGAAAACAATGTGGCAAAGTAACGCTTTAAATTTATATTCAGCCTCTAACTGCAAACTGACACACACCGACATGAACATAAACGTAGAACAGTGTTTTCCCGTTGTACTCTAGGTAGGTAGTCAACCCCTTATCAACTCGTCCCATATGACTGCCCTCTAGCATATTCGTACCTCATCATTACTACTATATTCTGACAGCCATGTGAATCATTGCACATTTCTATACAGATTTCATGAGAGAAATTGATCGTAGCAGCTGGAGCGAAATTTGAGTAGCTGTTCAGCTTCCTATCCCACATTCACCACACTCAATATAGTGTAGAACAATGAAATCTGTATAGAAATGTGGGTTGCTGATAGACCACATAGTTATTGTCATTGAAAATCGAGATTTACCCTGGTTTTGGACTACAACTCGAGCCAAACTTTGTGGCTGTTGAGTTATATTATCGTGCAATGTATCTTGTACATAGTAAATCTCGAAATCAATGCCAGAGACTTGTCAAGAGGCCATAGCAGTAAAATCTCTCGATCCCTTAGTCAGATCTCCATCATAGACACACTGATGATACTCTCACGGGCCGCCTGTATCCCAATGCAGTTTTATCTCGTGTTGGCAATATCATAGGCTATTGCACCAGATTGATCAGCTATTGATCAAATAGGAGAAATCACTTCACACATGGTTAGATTCTATGCAATGAAAATTTGTCGACACTTTGTACAGTAACGGATTGCGCGGTTACTTTTTTTCGAACTTTCTATATGGTGAAGACAAGCGCGTTAGCACGATTTGAAACAATATACCACCGCGCGCGCGCGCGCGCGTGATCGAGAACTGCTCGCTTTAGGCGGGATCTTCCACATGCATGCAAGTCAGGTACCCTTAGGAAAAAATTGGACCTCGGATGAATATTTTCAAGGACTTCGCCCTTCCATACAGAACTTAACGTCCGGCTAATTATGGCTGCTTCACCATATTTCAGATGAGAGTGTGACCTATTCAATGGGGGTTAGCTGTGACTATCAGAGATGTGTGCTACCAGATGGTAAGGCTACTCCAGTATGCAGTTATCGCCTGCCAGACCAAGGTAAGATCCCCAAGATCTTTGGTGAGACTGTATAAGCAATTAAGCTGGGTTCTACCAGCGCCCATGAGAAATGATAGCTCACATATTCCGGTAATATTTTCCTATCTTACGATGGGCTTATGAAACTGTACATAAGTGTAGTCTACTTGCTCATCTTGACAAAACTTCAGTTGTGGCTGACAGTGTGACCAAGTCCAACTTCCCGATATCGACACAGATTGAATCCTGAATGAGACACATCCAAAGTCTTACGAGGTGTCCTCAACTTCGCAGTGAACAGACTGGGTGCAACAACATTTCGGAATTCAGCTACCATTTGAGGTAAGACATACCCCTGCTGTAGCTTGCTCGCTTCGCACGCTACATAATCTCGACTCGCTTCGCTCGTCGAAGGCCCCCTCTGATAAAAATTTTCAAGGTCCTCGCCCTTCCCTACAGAACTTATCGTCTGGCTTCTGGGGGCTGCGCCCCCAGACCCCTGCTTCTACTTAAAACTGCTTCTACTTAAAATTGAGGGAGCACATAGAATAAAAACGATCAGTGATACTGGAATACTACTTTCTATTCAATATGATGTCGTTCTATAACAGGGCAGTGCCCCAAGACCCGTTTATTTCCAGTGTAACAAAGCAATAAATGTAAAATTTTGAAGTATTTCACTTTATGGAACAGAACTTAGCCTCTGGCTCGCTCGTCGAGGGCTCCCCGGAAAAAATGTCTGGCTACGTGCCTGGTCGTGGTACGACAGAGCAGTGTAACGAAGAAATAAGAGGGTAACTTATAAAGATCTCACCCTATCGAACAGAAATTAGCCTCTGGCTTCTGGGGGCTGCGCCTCCAGACCCCTGCTCCCGATTCAAGAGATTTTCTGCTTTTGTTTTTATTGTTTTTCTGCTTTTGTTTTTCTTTTTTTCAGCATATTCTCGACTCGCTTCCTTCGTCAAGGGCCCCACGGAAAATGTCCGTCTACGTGGACCTCTGATGAAAATTTTCAAAGACTTCGTTCTTCCATACAGAACGTAACGTCTGGCTTCTGGGGGCTGCGCCCTCAGACCCCTGCTTCTACTTAAAATTGAAGGAGAACATTGAATAAAAACGACCTGTGATACTGGAATACTACTTTCTATTCAATATGTCATATGATGTCGTTCTATAACAGAGCATTGCCCCAAGACCCGTTTATTTCCTGTGTAACAAAGCAATAAATGGCAAATTTTGAAGGATTTCACTTTATGGAACAGAACTTAGCCTCTGGCTTCTGGGGGCTGCGCCCCCAGACCCCTGCTCCTGATTAAAGATGATACTTATGTTTCAGTACCTTTGGGTGTCTCATATCAGGGCTCTGCCCTAAAACCACTACATTTCCATTGCTGCAACAAACATTACAAAGATAAAAGCCATGTAATCTGCAATTCAAATGAGTATGTAACGGCTCAGATCATCGCATTTCCTTCAGTTCCTCACTCTTGCATAACTTTTTTGCTCCTCTTTTTTTTCGTTACTGTGATATTTTCTTTAATACCAGATTTCGTCTACAACACTCTATTTTTGAAAAATTTTCCGAGGGGCTGCGCCCCCATACCCCTGCCGTACCTTGCACGCTTCGCTCGTCGAGGGCCCCCCGGAAAAAATGTCTGGCTACGTGCCTGGTCGTGGTACGACAGAGCAGTGTAACGAAGAAATAAGAGGATTACTTATAAAGATCTCACCCTATCGAACAGAAATTAGCCTCTGGCTTCTGGGGGCTGCGCCCCCAGACCCCTGCTCCCGATTCAAGAGATTTTCTGCTTATGTTTTTCTTGTTTTTCTGCTTTTGTTTTTCTTTTTTTCTGCACATTTTCGACTCGCTTCCTTCGTCAAGGCCCCCACGGAAAATGTCCGGCTACGTGGACCTATGATGAAAATTTTCAGACTTCGTTCTTCCATACAGACCGTAACGTCTGGCTTCTGGGGGCTGCGCCCCCAGACCCCTGCTCCTGATTAAAGATGATACTCTGCTTTTGTTTCAGTACCTTTGGGTATCTCATATTGGGTCACTGCCCTAAAATCACTACATTTCCATTACTACGACAAACATTAAAAAGATAAAAGCCATATAATCTGCAATTCAAATGAGAATCCAACGGCTCAGATCATTGCATTTTCTTCAGTTCCTCGCTCTTGCATAACTTTTTTGCTCCTCTTTTTTTCGTTGCTGTGATATTTTCTTTAATACCAGATTTCGTCTAAAACACTATTTTTGAAAAAATTTTCGGGGGGCTTCGCCCCCCTAACCCCCGACCAGGGGCGTCGCCCCTGGCCCCCAATGGGGGCTGGGCCCCCGTACCCCTGCCGTAGCTTGCTCGCTTCGCTCGTCGAGGGCCCCCCCGGAAAAAAATGTCTGGCTACGTGGACCTCTGATGAATATATTTTCTAGGACTGCGCCCTTTCATACAGAACTTAACGTCTGGCTTCTAGGGGCCGCGACCCAAACCCCTTCTACTTTGAAGGAGCACATTGAATGAAAACCACATGTGATACAACTTTCTATACAGTAATATAATGTCGTTATATATCAGGGCAGCAATAAGGGGATAATTTGAAGGATCTCACCCTATGGTACAGAACTTGACCTCTGACTTCTGGGGGCTGCGCCCCCAGACCCCTGCTCCCGATTAAAGTGATTTTCTGCTTTTCTGCTCTTCTCCTTTTTCTGCTTTTCTTTAGGGACCCTTCCCAAGAAATACCATTCTCTATTGACATGATGTATTTACAGAAATTGTTGAGTATGTAAGTACGAATATAGTATGAGCTTGAGTTATAATTTTTCAGGGTCAAATGTGAGCAAGGAGTGGGGAGAGTTGGATATCGGGAGTCTTTGTATGCTAGTAAGTTAGAGGGATTGTAGCGGTGTGAAGGTGGACGAGTGCAATGAGTGTTTTACTGTGTCTTGTCTTCGAGTGCGAAGGTGTGAAAGAGAGTGTATGTGACAATTTTCAGAGTCTGAAGACACAGACATAGACACCCAAAAAAGCAGACTGACACAAGCACAAATAAATTCGCACATACGTTATACACATACACATAACACATAAACATAAACAAACGAACACACATACAAACACAACCGCGAAAACACACACACATCACACATACGTCATACACAACTCATACGCATTAAGAGTAACACAAACACATTCACACACGTGCAAAAGCCTATGCAGACAGACACACACTGCCACAAATACGCGATTACACACAAACGTCATACACATACGCCTTGTAAACATAAACCTTTTAAATCACACAGACACACACACAGACACACACACACACAGATAATAGACACCCACAATATGCAATCACAGATTATTGGGTGCAACTGTCAGCAGAGGACCATAGGGGGCATAGGTTGTCGAAGAAACATCGGAGGGCGCGGTAAAACAGAGGAGACGATCAGCAGAGGAACGAGAACGCGACTTACAAGGTACACAACGTAATATATTCTTACCAAACTAATAAGGGACCGTTCACATATAACGTAATCAAAATTTCGGCATTTTTTACCCCCATCCCCCCTCCGTAATCATCGGTAATCAAAGCACAAACCCCCTCTCAGAAGGGAAATATTACGTAATCACGGGCCCAACCCCCCCCCCTTCTGACGGAAAGGGACAAAGGCATGTGATATAGAGCCTTCTCTGGTGGATAACAACCTTAATGGAGGTTGGGGCAAAATGACTTGCTTTGCTGTCTGTTAGTGTTCAGATCTCTAGGTCGAGGGGCAACCTTGTACATTTTGATCCATGACTCGACAGACATGCTTGTAGGATGTTCACAGACTTGCTTACACTTGCCCTATAGGCTTCTTTCGGCTTTGATTGCGTAGTATGCCGACTGTTATTCACAGTATTGTATCCGGTGGAGCCTCTTGGCCATTTTGNTTATGACGTCATAAGTAGTACCGGGTAAGGCAATTTCGAGCGACACTGACTTTCTGGACTAAGAAGAAATTTTGCCGGACAAAAACAAGCCACCTGATTAATAATCATTTGTTACATTTGACGATACAACCCAATAACGCTGAAAATCTAATTAGTAAATTACCTAATCAACCTAATTACGGTTGATAACTCTAGATCTGATGGAGATATACTTGTTTTTTAAACGGAATATGATGCCTTGGTACTTGTATGTTAATTCAGTGATACTTGTTCGATTCCCACGGAAATCTAATCAGCCTAATTAGACTAATTAAGGTTGATATCTCGTGATTGGAAGTAGATAGGCACGTTTTTTCAACGGGGTATGATACCTTACTCTTTATGTTTACAATTAATCATAGTAGTTCATTTAAGCCTCATTTAGCTATTTGGATAATTGACCAATTAGCCAAATTTCACTCGAAAAGTCTAAATATTGGAAGTTAAACGAATGTCACTGAAAAATAGTGATATTTTTCCCAAAACCAAATGAGATTTGGTTGCTGTAGTCCGCAGCATCTGTGCGTTCTTTATTCCAAAGTCTGTGATATGAAAAAGAACGCGGCATATACGCCAGACTGCCGCCACATCACGTGTAGAAACACTGCAACTGTAGCTTTTTTTTAGTGAGATGGCGGCAGTCTGACGTATATGCCGCGTTCTTTTTCATATCACAGACTTTGGAATAAAGAACGCACAGATGCTGCGGACTACAGCAACCAAATCTCATGTGGTTTTGGGAAAAATAAGAACCTGTTAAATTTGGGGGAGGGTCCGACTGCTAGCGGAAATTTGCCAAAGAAACTCTATTTCGTCCAGCTGACCGTTGGCCGAATGGCCATTTTTTCCCTTTTGTCTTTCAGAATCGCCCACAAGCATCAAAGATGATCATAGTAAGATAAAGTTATAGCAATTTGTTCAAGGAACGTTTTCGGCTACTTTTAGTGTGGGGTATGTCGTATTTAGGTATTAATGTCATACCATTTGCATTAGTTATTTTATTCTCCTACCATCTTATTTCATGTGATGTGTGCTGTAATAGTGATATCCGTAGCCAAAACGGGATGCAATGCACATATCATGGACTAATAATAGCCCGGCTATCCCTGTGTTGGTTATAGGCTCAAGATTACACCCCAGATGGTACACACCCCGGATGACACACACCTGGATATTACACACCCAGATATTACACACACCCCGGATATTACAAATACCCTGGACATGAAACACATCCCGGATATTACACTCCCCGAATATGATTATTGCACACGACCCGGATATCTCACACCCCCGTATATAATACACACCGGATATTGAACACACGCCGGACATTATACACACGCCGGATATTACACGACCCGGATATTGCACTTACGCCGGATATTACACACCCCAGATATTGCACACCTTTGTGCCACTGCTGCTGACCCATTCTTGACTCCCTACTGATTAATTCTTGACCCAGGGAATCAGTACCTTAGTGGTCAAAAGGGGATTTGGGCACATTTTGGCCTAGTACTGATCACTTCGAGCACTTTCTAACCAGCTAATTTACTCACGTCTGATCCCCCTCTCAACATTTTACCTGATGAATGACAAACCTATGTAAATGATCATATACACTATTTTGGACATGGGTTGGTTGGTGACGAGTTTTTCACCTTATTTAGATCAGAATTCATATGTATCCAAATGGCTTCTCTGATTAATTAGCAAAATGTGCTCAGACCCCAAAAATTTCAAAATTACAAAAAGCGGCCATCCGGCCATTTGCCTAGAAAATTCCTGATTTCGACCAGCTGGCCGATGGCCGCTAGTGGTCGCTCCCCCCCGGAATTTTGTCCTAAATGCGATCAATATTTGTTCGAAATACGCGCCCAGATGAGTTAATCGGCATCCTTTAGAACAGCGACGCCACTAGAACGCCACGAGAATGCCATCACAGCGCCACTAGAGTACCACTAGAAGGCCATCGCAGCGCTACTAAAGCGCCAATGCGGCGCCACTAGGGCGCCACCAGGGCGCCATAATAGCTCTGACGGCGCACCACTCTAGCGCCATGAAGCTGCCTCGGTAACGCCACTAAGACGCTACCGCGGCGCTAGTTGGGCGCCACTAAGACGCTACGGGCGGGGCGCCATGACAGCAGGCACGTAGACAGGGGGGGCCAGGGAAGCCGCGGCCCCCCTCGGAAAAAATTGACATCTGAATTCTGATGAAAATTTTCAAGGACTTCGTTCTTCCATACAGAACTTGACGTCTGGCTTCTGGGGGCTGCGCCCCCAGACCCCTGCTTCTACTTTAAACTGCTTCTACTGAAATTGAAGGAGCATATTGAATAAAAACGACCTGTGATACTGGAATACTACTTTCTATTAAATATGATGTCGTTCTATGACAGGGCAGTGCCCCAAGACCCGTTTATTTCCAGTGTAAGAAAGCAATAAATGGAAAATTTTGAAGGATTTCACCTTATCGAACAGAACTTAATCTCTGGGGGCTACGCCCCCAGACCCCTGCTACTGTTTAAAGATGATACTCTGCTTTTGTTCGGATATCTCATATCGGGGCACTGCCCTAAAACCACTACATTTCCATTGCTACGACAAACAATAAAAAGATAAAAGTCATGAACTCTTCAAGTCAAATGAGTATCAAATGAGTATCTAACTCAAATGAGTATCTAACGTATCTAATGTTACTGTGATATTTTCTTTAATACCAGATTTCGTCTACAACACTATTCCTGAAAATTTTTCCAGGGGGCTTCGCCCCCTTGACCCCTGCCATAGCTTGCTTCGCTCGCTGCGCTAACTGGACTGGCTTCGCTCGTCGAGGCCCCCCGGAAAAAATGTCTGGCTACGTGCCTGCATGATAGCGCCATCAGAACGCTACTGCAGCGCCGTGACGGCGCCATGGCAGAGCCACGTGAACGCCACTAAAGTGTCATTTCATGAATTTTGGGGGCATTCTTTAGAACAGCGACACCACGAGAACGCCATCACAGCGCTACTTGAGCGCAACTGCGGCGCCACAAGGGCGCCATGAAAGCGCTACCGGTGCGCCACTGTAGCGCCATGATGCTGCCACGGTAAAGCCACTAAGACGCTACTGCGGCGCTAATCACGCATCGCACTTTGCTGCACCACATCATTTCATCCCAAAACATCACTTCATCCCAACACATCACTTCATAATCCAACCACTTGTTGACTAATGTTCTAAAATACGGGTTTTCCGCTATTTTTGTTATATATGGATATTATATTTTCGAATTCCATTTCTATATGAACTGCTTGTTATTTTAGTGCTGAGGGAAGTTTTAAATTTGTTTATTCTAATTGACTTGGGCATGTCATTATTCTCTGCAGCCTGACCTTGACAAGTCATAAAACTGTAACTTTTAACTCTGTAAATATCTTGAATGACTAGGACAGAATGTGCTGATATGGAAAGCACAATCTAAGTTTTTTGTCTGCGTGTCTCATAGACCTTAGTAGGTAACTCCGTTAACAGTCTCAAAGATTTCCTGGGGCATGTCCTTCATCACAACCCGAGTGATGTCTTTTATAACTGAATAAAATATATATTTGATGATTGTGCTGTAAATATTTTTTATAACTGAAGAAAATATAATGATAATTGTGCTGTAAAAAAGCTAATTTAATTCAATTTAATTCAATCCCTCACTCCATCCAGTATCATGGGTTACAAATTCTCACCATTCGCAAGCAAATATCCAGAATCGAGCGCTAAACTCAATTTCATTCATCAATTTCATGCACTACATTTCATTCATCAAATTCATTCCTCAATTTCATTCATCAATTTCATCATCTCTGTAGCTCAGCTTGCTCAGTATGTTGTGCAGTGAGATTCGATTTTTTTTGCGTCAAACAGACACAGTACACACCAGCACATTCACGCACTCATATACACCATACACTCGCACACAAGTGACCTCAAATCTCAACAAGTGTTAACAAGTGTTAACAAGTGTTGACAAGTGTTGACAAGTGTTGACAAGTGTTAACAAGTGTTAACAAGTATTAACAAGTGTTAACAAGTGTTAACAAGTGTTAACAAGTGTGAACAAGTGTCCCCGAGTGCCAATATGTGTCCAAAAGTGTCCTCATGTCACCACAGGTGTCCTAAAGTATCCACAAGTCACAAGTAGTGTCCTTTAATGTCCACAAGTGTCCAAAAGTCACCACAAGTGTCGTCAAGTGTCCCAAGTTACAACAAGTGTCTCTTAGTGTCCTCAAGGGTCCCCAAGTATCCATAACTCACCACCAGTGTCCCTGAATCTCCACAAGTGTCCACAAGTGTCCACAAGTCACCTCTAGTGTCCCTCGAAATGTCCACACGTGTCTGAAAGTGTTCTCGAATGTCCAAAAGTGTCCTCATGTGTCTACAAGTACCCCTATGTATCCTCGAAGATTCCAAAGCGTCTTCATGTGTCCACAAGTATCCACAAGCAGCCCCAAATGTCCACAACTCACCACCAGTGTCCACAAGTCACCACTATTAGCCCCAATTTCCACAATTGTCCAAAAGTGTAATCATGTTACCACAAGTGTCCCAAAGTGACCACAGAGGTCCCCATGTGTCTCCATGCGTCTCCCAGTGTCCACAAGTTACCACAAGTGTGCCTAAGTGTCCACGAGTCACCACTAGTTTCCCAAATGTCCCCAACTATCAACAAGTGTTATCGAGTGTCCACAAATTAACACTAGTGTCCCTCGAAATGTCCACACGTGTCTGAAAGTGTTCTCGAATGTCCAAAAATGTCCCCATGTGTCCACAAGTATCCCAAAGTGTCCACAAGTATCCCAAAGTGTCCACAAGTGACCAAAAGTCACCACAAGTGTCCCAAAGTGTCCACAACTCACCACTAGTGTCCCCAAGTGTCCACAAGTCTCCAATAGTGTCACTTAATGTCCACAAGTATCTACGAGTGTTCCCTAATGTCAAAAGTGTCCCCATGTGTCAAAAAGTGCCCCTATGTGTCCACGAAGATTGCTAAGTTTCTCATGAGTCCACAAGTGTCCACAAGACACCACTAGTGTCCCTTAATATCCACAAGTGACCAAAAGGCACCACAAGTGTCCCCAAGTGTCCCCAACTCACCACTAGTGTCCCTAAATGTTCACAAATGTCCAAAGGTGTCCTCATGTCACCACTAGTGTCCCTTAGTGTCCACAAGTCAC
Organism: Beroe ovata; assembly: GCA_946803715.1. Lineage (NCBI taxonomy): Eukaryota > Metazoa > Ctenophora > Nuda > Beroida > Beroidae > Beroe > Beroe ovata. The sequence goes on along the minus strand of CAMPET010000175.1, from coordinate 3,390 downwards.
CACTAGTGTCCCCGAAATGTCCACAAGTGTCTGAAATGTTCGCAAATGTTCTAAAGTGTCCTCATGTGTCCACAAGTACCCCTGTGTCCTCGAAGATTCCAGAATGTCGAAAGTGTCCACAAGCAGCCCAAAATGTGTACAGCTCACCGCTTGTGTCCCTTAATGTCCACAACTCNTATCCACAAGTCACAAGTAGTGTCCTTTAATGTCGACTTATGTCCAAAAGGTACCAAAAGTGTCGTCAAGTGTCCCCAAGTGTCCACAAGTCACCACCAGTGTCCCTGAATGTCAACAAGTGTCCAAAAGTGTCCTCATGTCACCATAAGTGCCCACAAGTCACCACTAGTGTCCCTTTATGTTCACAAGTATTAACAAGTGTTCCCGAATTTTCACTACTCACCACTAGTGTCCCTAAATGTCTACAACTCACCACTTGTGTCCCCAAATGTCCACAAGCGTCCTTAAGTGTCCTCATGTCACAACAACTGTTCCGAAGTGTCCACAAGTCACCACTAGTGTCCCTTAATGTTCGCAAGTATTAACAAGTGTTCCCGAGTGTTCTCAAAAGTGACCACATGTGTCCACAAGTATCCCTAAGTGTCCACGAAGATTCTAAAATGTCTTCATGTGTCCAAATATTTCTACAAACCACCAAAAGCCACCACAATCCATCACATGTAACCACAAGTGTCTCTAAGTGTCCAAAACTCACCACTAGTGTCCACAAGTGTCCACAAGTCACCACTAGTGTCCCTTAATGGCCACAAGTATCAACGAGTGTTCCCGAGTGTTCCCTAATGTCAAAAGTGTCAACATGTGTCCAAGTATCTCTAAATGTCCACGACGATTCCCGAGTGTATTCATGTTCCCACAAGGAGCCCCAAGTGTCCGCAACTCACCACTAGCAACCTCAAGTGTCCTCAACTAACCACTAGTGTCCCTAAATGTCCACAAGTGTCCAAAAGTGTCCCCAAGTGTCCACAGGTCACCACTAGTGTCCCTTAATGTGCACAAGTATCGACGAGTGTTCCCGAGTGTTCTCTTATGTCAAAAGTGTCCACATGTGTCCACAAGTATCCCAAAGTGTCCACAAAGATTCCCAAGTGTCTTCATGTGTCCATAAGTGTCCACAAATCTCCACAAGTAGCCCCAGGTGTCTACAACTCACCACTTGTGTCCCCAAGCGTCCACAACGCATCACTTTTGTCCCTAAATGTCCACAAGTGTCCAAAATTGTCCTCTTGTCGCCACAAGAGTACCAAGTGTCCACAAGTCACCACTAGTGACCCTTAATATCTACGAGTGTTCCCTAATATCAAAAGTGTCCACATGTGTCCAGAAGTACTCCTATGTGTCCACGAAGATTCCTAAGTTTCTAATGTGCCCACAAGTGTCCACAAGTCACCACTAGTAGCCCCATGTGACCAAAAATCATCATAAGTGTCCCCAAGTGTCTTAAACTCACCACTAGTGTCCCTAAATGTTCATAAATGTCCAAAAGTGTCCTAATGTCACCACTGGTGTCCCCCGAAATGTCCACAAGTGTCTGGGAGTGTTCCCGAATGTCCTAAAGTGTCTTCATGTCCACAAGTACCCCTATGTGTCCTCTAAGATTCCAAAATTTCTTCACGTGTCCACAAGTGTCCACAAGCAGCCCAAAATGTGTACAGTTCACCGCTCGTGCCCGTTAATGTCCACAGCTCACCACTAGTGTCGCCAAATGTCCACAAGTGTCCAAAAGTCACCACATGTGTCGTCATTAGTTTTTCTTTGCGGCATCCATTTGGGTTGCCATAAGGTTTTCTTGTCAAGTTTCCATAAGGGTTTCCATTAGGGTTTTTATTAGGGTTTTCCTTGAAGCTTCCATTAGTGCACCAATTAGTATTACAATTAGGGTTTGAATTAGGGTTTGCATTAGGGTTTGCATTAGGGTTTTCCTTAAGACTTCCATTAGTGAATCAATCAGTGAACCAATTGTTGACCTAACAAACGATCTAACAAGCGAGTCAATTAGTGACCCAATTAGTGACCCAATTAGTGACCCAATAAGTGACTCAATAAGTGACCCAAGTAGTGACCCAATCAGCGACGCAATTGGCGACGAAATCAGCGATGCAATCAGCGACGCAATTAGCGACGCAATTTGCGACGCAATTGGCGACTCAATTAGCGACGCAATTAGCGATGTAATTAGCGACGCAATTTGCGACGCAATTAGCGACGCAATTAGCGACGTAATTAGCGACGTAATAATCGACACAAACAGCGAAGCAAACAGCGAAGCAAACAGCGAAACAATCAGTAACGCAATCAGCGACGCAATTAGCGACGCAATCAGCGAACCGGTAAGTGACCCAATTAGTCATCCAATTATTACCCAATTATTGCTGACTTAGTGACCAAATTAGCGACGAAATAAGTGACCCACGACTTATAAGTTACCCAATTAGCGACTTAATTTGACCTAATTTGCGACTCTATTAGTGATCCTATTAGTGACTTAATTAGTGACCCAATTAGCGACTTGATTAGTGATCCAATTAGGGACTTGATTAGTGACCTAATAGGCGACTTGATTAGTGGTCCAATTAGCGACTTGATTAGTGACTCAATTAGCGACNCAAGCGTCCTTAAGTGTCCTCATGTCACAACAACTGCCCCGAAGTGTCCACAAGTCACCACCAGTGTACCTTAATGTTCGCAAGTATTAACAAGTGTTCCCGAGTGTTCTCAAAAGTGACCTCATGTGTCCACAAGTATCCCTAAGTGTCCACGAAGATTCTAAAATGTCTTCATGTGTCCAAAAGTCTCTACAAGCCACCACAAGCCACCACATGTAACCACAAGTGTCTCTAAGTGTCCAAAACTCACCACTAGTGTCCACAAGTCACCACTAGTGTCCCTTAATGTCCACAAGTATCGACGAGTGTTCCCGAGTGTTCCCTAATGTCAAAAAATTCTACATGTGTCCAAGTATCTCTAATTGTCCACGAAGATTCCCGAGTGTATTCATGTTCCCACAAGGAGCCCCAAGTGTCCGCAACTCACCACTAGTAGCCTCAAGTGTCCTCAACTCACCACTAGTGTCGCTAAATGTCCACAAGTGTCCAAAAGTGTCCACAGGTCACCACTAGTGTGCCTTAATGTCCACAAGTATCGACGAGTGTTCCCGAGTGTTCTCTCATGTCAAAAGTGTCCACATGTGTCCAAAAGTATCCCTAAGTGTCCACGAAGATTCCCAAGTGTCTTCATGTGTCCACAAGCCACAACAAGTAGCCCAAAGTGTTTGAAACTCACCACTAGTGTCCACAAGTGACCATAAATCACCAGTAGTGTCCACTATTGCCCACAAGTGTCCACAATACACCAAAAGTGTCTCCAAGTGTCAAC
>CAMPET010000174.1:51030-96633 GCA_946803715.1 Beroe ovata | reverse complement strand
ACTTTCCGTGCTGACATCACTCATGCTGACACCACTTTTACTTTCCTTGCACTCTCATGCTGACACCAATTTCCTTCCAGATACCACATTCATGTTGACACCACTTTTACTTTCCTTGCAGACACCACTTTCATGCTGACACCCCTTTCACTTTCCGTGCTGACATCACTCATGCTGACACCACTTAAACTTTCCTTGCACTCTCATGCTGACACCAATTTCCTTCCAGATACCACATTCATGTTGACACCACTTTTACTTTCCTTGCAGACACCACTCTTCTGCTGACACCACTTTTACTTTCGTTGCACTCTCATGCTGACACCAATTTCCCTCCAGATACCACATTCATTGACAGCAATATCGTACTGACACGGCTTTCATTCTGACTCAACCTATTTCCTGCTGTCAGTCATCACTTTCATTGTGACGCCAGTTTTATGCTGACACTAGTTTCTTGCTAACACTACTTAAATTCTGAAATGCTGTAACCAACCCCGTACTGACACCCAATGCAGACACCACTCTAAGTGCTGACACCACTTTCCACAGAACGCCTCTGATGAAGATGTAGACGCGGCTTTCAAAGAATGGAAGACACAGATCACGGAGTTTGCTAAATGGCTCCTCCGTAACTGGGATAACGCCATTGTCTACCAAGTGAGCTTGTTACCATGGCAACACTATATTCCAATTGATTATTATTTGTTGATCATTGTAAGTTGATTATTCCCGATATGCCATAGCGCAAATGTTCTAATTTCCAGGACTCCAAGCAAGATCCCGAGGCTGCTAAATGTTTCTATGTCGGTGATGAAGACGGTGACTACATTTACTACATCGTCGGATTTTACAGATGCGAGAAATGCTAGGTGTGTCTCAATATACTCAATATACTGATAACCCCTGGTAATTTGTTCCTTACTGGTACATTTTTGTGATTTCTTGCGACTGGTGAGCACGCGCGAAGCAACTATCGAGGTGTAGCGCCAATCCTCATTCCCATTCACTGACTTTGCGCGCGTGGCGCGCAATTGCACTGCGATCTGGTTGAGAATGTGACGTCATCCAATGGAATTTCTTGAATTTTCCATCATTTTATTTCTTGACATTCTTTCATTTTATTTCTTGACATTCTCTGACGGGATTCCATTTCAGATACCAGCCCGAAGAGCAGGTGGCAGGCAACTTGAACGGGGATTTTTAAACGATTTATAATTCATGTGTAATGTTTGTTTAAACGTTATGATTCAAACGAGGTCGTTTATACTTGTATGTGCTCAGTCTTAAATGAAAATATCTCACTGAATTCCAAATAGTTGGATGTCTCCCCCAAGTCATGGAACTATTGCAGACTACCCTATCACTAACCGCCATGACAAAATGTGCTCTGTAATTCTTATTCACCCTATCGGCTAACACATAGTCCTCTCTCAACCATTATATAGCTCATCGGGCCCGTGCTCCACTGAATTATTCCGTATATGGTATAATGGGGGACATTCGCGTGCAGCAGTTATAGTGAGATAGAACTCAATGTATTTGTACACTCTTGTTTTGTTTGTGTTAGCCGAGTTAAAGGTGCTGTGGGACGAGCAACATGGAACAATCTAACGGTGAGTTGCCATAGTGACAGCTGTCTGTGGACAGAACGCTGACTGTAATATACATGGACGTAATACTGACATAGTGGACGATTATCATAATAGTTGAAATGTTATACCTTCTCACATGTCCTATATAGCTCATGACCCTGTAATAACATCAGTCTATTTAATAGGTGATACGTACTTTTGTTCACTATATGTAGCCCCTGTACTGCTACTACAGACTATATAATTATACTGTTGGCCTTGTCATTTTGTTGTTGTACTGCTGTGGAATGAATTCCAGTGCAGATTTCACCTATCTTCAAGAAGATACGCCCCTCTGTGGTGAGTATAAGGATAGAAAAAATTGTCGCAAATGGGAAATTTATGAAGGAGTATGACTTGGTCATGGTGCTGCGCGATGCTCAATGCTCATACTATTCCGAAAAGCCAGGCTTTCGTTCTTGATACCTCTTCGAAATGTCACAGAATCTTGGATCCGAGCATATCATCGGTGAGCATCTTACCAGAATTTCTGTTTCATCCGAACACATGAAATTGATGAAACCTGATCACCTTCAACGTCCACGAAATTGGCAGGAGTTTCCATGTTCCCTAGTTTCAGATATCAATATCGCAATCGCATCGTTGCCATAGGGATGGGTGATGAGAGATTCCCTAATTGGTCCAATTAAATTACCTCAAAATAGGGCGGCTCAAAACACAGGATAACACACAAACTGTGAATCCAGAGCTTTGGTATTCTCTATATCTGCTCTGAGCTGCGTTTCGCAATGGATGCAATTCTGAGATCTATGTTGTTAATGCATGCAACACTTAAACATGTACATTGTGTACTTTAGGTTCATCTGTGGCATTAAGACACGTGTAAAGCTTGACAGTACGATCACAGGAATTGTATCGTCTTTTCATACTTCGAATTCTCTCCCTGTGTGTATGTGTACATTTTCTTTGTTACAGTATAGATTGTGGACTAATTTGTAGACGTCTACAATTTCTTGTGGACACATAATTGTAAGCAATGAGCACATGCAATGCGAGATTATGCCGTTTTAGCCAGAACATTGGAAATTACTCCGAGCATGCTTCCTGGTTGGCCAGTTTAATTCGAATGTATTGTTGCCTTTTATAATTATTATCTTGGACTAATTATGAATTAGGTTAATAATCCGCTTTGTGTACGTCCACTCACTTAAATCCTCATTCGCTCTTCCTAATCCTCCTGCTTTGCACCCTCGTCTCTGGTCTCTATCTCTCTGTTTCTCCTAGAATATTGAGCAATGTGTATTCATCAAGATCCGGGACAGTTCCATTCCCTTCCATCGATATCGCTTTCTATTTCAGGTGTGATTTATGCTAATTTCAAATAGGCACTGTTGACTGTTCGTCCTGTTAGTTTTATGTACAATGTACACTGCAATGTACAGTTACACTACATTTTACAGCACAATGTACACCCAATGTACATAACATATTACACTCAAACAACGAAATAAATTGTCTTGATCTCGAACTCAAACAACGAATATTTCTTCGCGACTTTGAATCCTGATATTTTCTGCAGATATCGACATCCTGGATTTGTGCCGGGAAGTAGCTGCGGCAACGGAAGAGTTCACAGACGAATACCTCGAGGATTCCGTCCATTCGAAGGCCCTATTTGGTGAGAATTTCATACTTGTCACTTGTTCTGCAGTTTTCCTCATCCGGTTTGCAAGAATTCTTGGCTTTAAATTGATTTTCAATTTCAATCAAATGAAATGGAAATATTATCCAGATTCGTCTCAAAAGTTGGAAGTCTCACTGGATAAAGTCTTGACGGAGCTCAACGGAGAATGAATAATTCTCCAAGGATAGAACATTTTTAATCTACCAGAGAATATGATTGATGATTTAATCGGTCAGACTCAGATGAGATGTAATTGTATTTGCGAATTAGTCTTCGGATTTCCCTTTGGCTATAGTAATACTATAAAAGACTCAAAGTCAAAGGATTATAGTTTCCACCGTTGCGTCCATTCGTCCAACTCCACTGCATATGCTAATGCACTATCGATGATAGTTTTTTTAGTTTATAATTATCATGGTTCCTGGGTTCCATTTGCCAGATTGAGATAATGAGATATCAACTTTCCGCTCCTGACTAAGACTTCGATTTCGAAATCGTAATATGTGATCGTGAAACTGAAGAGTGAAGCTCCGGACGCAGATCTCTTCTTCTGTCGCATCGGCATGTGCACACGTTGTTGCACTTGCCGGATATGATATTATGATGTTATCNACCCTGAAAATTTCATGCAAATCGGTCCAGCCGTTTTTCCACAATAAAATAGCGAAAAATAATAAAAACGTCAAAAATTAGTGCATTACCCGACTACGACGACGACGACGACGACGACGACGACGACGACCGAAATGGTAATTGAGTAAACTCGAGAACCATAAAAGATAGAGACATGATCGAAACGGCATATGAAAGCTACGGACAAGGAGCGTGCACTAGGCTATATGAAAAATTTTTCTATCGATATCCTAATTAGTTAATTAGCCAATTAAAGTAATTATTGACTATATCTCGAAAACAAAGAAGTGCAGACGTTTCATTTTGACGGGATATGATACCAATGCACCAACTCTTTGATTCCGACTCGATAACTCCGTTCATATCTCACCACTTAATTAGTTAATTGGCCAATTAAAGTAATTATCGACTATATCTCGAAAACTAAGAGGTGCAGACGTTTCATTTTGACGGGATATGATACCAATGCACCAACTCTTTGTTTCCGATTCGATAACTCCGTTCATATTTCATCACCTAATTAGTTAATTGACCAATTAAAGTAATTATCATACAAATCTCGAAAACTAAGAGGTACAGACGTTTCATTTTGACGGGAAATGATGCATAAGCATTAAATATTCATTTTTTAATCTATGATTTGGTTTATCGATCACCGCCTTATTAGCTAATTGGCCAATTAAACCAATTATCGCTTATAAAATCGCTTACAAAGTAGCAGCTTTATTCTGTGGGGATATGGTACTAATACTATCACCAGCTTTATTCTGTAGGGATATGGTACTAATACTTTCAGCAGCTTTATTCTGTAGGGATATCGTACTAATACTATATACTATCAGGTAACCATTATAAATCAGAGCACACTCAAGTATCCTATGACAACCGCACAATTGGCTAATTAAATTGTAAATCTCGAATGCCGATTCTGACAGTTGATTGTAGCGGTTTGTGATACTTGAAATTCATAAGAGACATCAGCAGATGATAAATTGTGATAATTTCCCTGTCAATCTGTCAATAGATCGAAAAGTCACTTCATCGAATATCATGTGATGTGAAGTCATCTGATGTGAAGCCAAGTATTGACTGCCAGTGGGAACAGTGAATGTCTAAGGGCTTCATTTAATTTAATTTGCAACTTATCGTACGATTGAGATTGCAAATTTTCGCTAGAACTCATCGTTTTGACAATTATTGCTCAACCATACGGCGTGTAACGCAGAATTATAAAAACAAAATCAAGTTGTGTTTCTTTCGTTTTCAGTAGTATATCTATACAGTATTCTTTTGCGAGTTGTCCGCCTTCTTCATTCTTGTTCATTGTGTTTGATAAATGCTCCCCCAGACCGTTAATTCGTATTCTGGAATACGTGATAGACTTCATTTCTCACAGTAACCGTCTTACTTATACTAAACACAACGTAAATGTATCATGATTAATATACAGAAGTATAACATTGATGATCATATAAACAACTTTAAGATAACTTTATATCAATAGGAAACAATCATTTAGTGCAATTAAAATGTCATCCGTATTTAGCGGGGTCTACAACAATATAACCCAACCATCACCGCATCGAACACGACTTGCCCCACCCACAATAGGTGCATGTAGTCCATCCATTCTGTCTTACTGAGTGCCTGCTCCATGACCTCGTCTTTCGCCCGCTCCTCCGATTCAGATGAGGTGGGGGTCATATCCGTGTCAAGACAGTACCGCTCCACTGAGAAGATGCCGATCTTCAGTGTTATGTTCAGGGCCGGGAGCGTCCTCACACTGTCACAATCTGCAGCACTAATCTCCTGACACTCTGAAATAATGTAGTATTAAACCAGTAACAGAAACTACTGAATTATCATTGTAATTGTGATTTGCTACACTCTGCAGTTATACACACTTTCGAGAGTCCTAATAGCTGCTTTAACTTCTGCTAGAGAGGGGATCCCAACCGTCTGCACCACAGTAGCACTGCCACACATAGTATACTCCATGGTTGGAGTAAGAAGCGAGTAAAAAAAGAAAATGAACATACCTAGGGGTTATATGAAAATAAGTACAGTTCTCTACATAGAGATATTACAGTTTGTAAGTACAGAGGAAATAATTTGAAAGTGTCATGAGGCATTATAAAGAGGAGAACATACCGCGTGACATGCAACTCATGTGAGTGTCACGTGACTTGGTCCTTCGCATGCACTTGCAGTAGGTAACCCAGCATCCGGTCACGTGACATAATGTGTTCACATGCTGCACAAGTTCTGTAGATTATATCATGTATAGCACAAATGTATATTCACAATGTTGTACATAATGTAGGTACCTATCATAACTGCCGTTAATAATCTGTCCACCATTTAGCGATCATGACACTGGTGGTAACCATCTTGTTTGTGCTGCTGAATAATAAGCCCGCCTATTCTGTAATTAAAAACCACGTTATTTTCAAAAACCTTGGGATGGTATTCATTCACAAAGATAACATACCTGGTGAGTTGGCGATGGATTTGAGTTTTGAAGAAACATCGTTATTTTAATCTATTATTGTATTCTATATTGTCGGGAATTCGGTTCTGTTCTGACCTCTGATAAAACCCGATCTTGCGCATATTCAGTGTACGACATAGTACAAACATTCCGAGGAACCTATGAGGTGGAAAGACCAAACATATCACCACCGGATTGGGTGGTAGCCAAAGTAGCACTAAACACAGGGCTCAGTTCCACACCGTACACCAGGTACGAGGATGATTGTGGATTCTGTGTGCTTTTCAATTCTTACATTTTCAGTCTTAGTTCAAATTTCTTGCGACGTGCATGATTTATAAAAAAGGTGATTGTACCTGCAGGTGTATTGATAGAATACCACAATTCCTAAAAGAACTAGATGAATACATGCGTTTTGCGGAAGACGATTTGTTATCCTTTAATCCAGGTACCATGATAGGTTGATGCTTTCGCTAGGTATCATCGTAACGCTATTATATCATATATAACGCTATATCAAATATATATATATTTTGTTATTTTGTGATTTGTCTGCAATTTGTTCGGACATCCTTTCATCGAATGAATTGCACTCCCTTTAAATTGATAGTTCGTTTGTCATAAGATTCCGACCTTCGTGTACACGACAATCGTGATGAACGTATCACAAAACGTAGTGTGATATTTGGTGGAGAGGGTAGTAGTGAAGCAGATGAGAAGATTGGACAATTGCATTCGGTGAGTTGCAGTGTTATTTGTTGTTATGTGAAATCAACTCTGATTCTTCAGTCCTAGCGCACGCCACGCAAAATGCAAATCATTGATGAATAATATGTGTGAAGTTATAGATAATACGCTCAACGAAATAACCAAATTTATTCTTCAAGCACATTGACTTTGAGAATGTAACATGTTTTCAGTTACGCACTGATGAGCATATGCTACACATAACTCATAGAACATCCTCTGAAATAAGGTCTATTGAACAGACACAGGAGTGCGTGACAGAGTACCTCCTCCATTACGAATCTGTTAAGGTGAGACACAGAGGATATAACGGGCGCTCCATATTGAAATTTGTCCTATAATAATAAATTCAATCCTACCTTCCGCCACGTTTTCCTATCAAGTTTATGATAATTGCCACAGAGATTAGAAGTGTGGAAGTATATCAGAAAAGTCGACGCCCTTCTGAAATACGGTATAAAAAATGCTGTGTTGAATCATTTGTCTCGGACTTGGGATCGGAACTTTCATTTCCAGGATATGACAATTGTTGCCATTTCGTTACAATTGAACACACAGTCTTTGGTTCTTGAATTCAGTGTGCGCGTTCCGAAAGTTGAGAAAACAATCCCCCTATACAGTGTGGTTCAGACTGGGTTCCACCATCCAGGGATGTCGGAATGCGCCATATACTCAGATATGCCTGAGTTTGTTGTCATGGTTAATGGAACAGTCTATCACTACTCTGGATGCGTGAACGGTCTTTGTGACCTCGACCAGACGTCTTCGCCTTGTTTCAATGGAAGTGTCAATACATGTACTGTGAAGAAAGTTCACTGTTCATCAGCACGCATTTACTCCGATAGTGTGGGAATACTGCTCACTACATTGAAAAATGTATCAAAGACATTCGAAACAGGAACCACTGTTAAAATGGACCCCCAACCTGCATACTACATTGCATGGGAGGGTGTGTCCCACATCACTCTGGATGATGTACAAACCAGGGTGTATTTCAATCCCAAAGCAGAAGGCAACATCACCCATATAGTCGAGCACATAAAGGCGAACATGTCAGACTTTAACAACTTCATCTTGTTCAGTGATCGCATGAGGAATGTATTCAACACGACCAAACAGGAAAACATGATACAATACCATATCAACAAAGAGCGTTCAGCAATGGATGACCTAGTGAAAAGTACTAGTAGTGTTGGCTCGGTTTCGGTCCGATGGGGAATTGGCGCGGTTGGAATGTCATTAGCTATAGTGTCAATCATAGTCTGTATCATGAAGTGCCCTCTCAAAAGCCAATGCCCTGGATATGGGAACGTTGGTACCACAATTGTCACAGTCGATGCCGCTACCGATGAGCTTTTCAGAAAGGATGGAAGGTCTTTCAGTGGCAATATTGAGGAGGGGAATGTGAAAAACATATATCCAGGTCTGCAATATTAACTTACTTATCCTAGAAATCAGGTCAAATGGACGCGATAGATCATAGACGTTATAAAAACAGCTAATCAATACCTGCAATATTCGGTACATTTTACAGTTTCAATTAACCAGACTTTCAGGGGGTTATTGTTACCCCATAACAAAATTATTGGGTCGTTATAGTTATACTACATTATGTTTACTACTAGCAGTTCGTGTTAATAATATATGTATATTATTCACATTTTCCCAATTTTATGCGGATTTATTACATTGACTTTGACAACCTGACAGGAAGACGAATAAGAACCTTAACAGTTTCATCAAATTATCATATCGATAATCAATTATATCTGTATTATAGATCAATCATGTTCCCAAGTATTCGAAAAACTAGGACTATATCGGGATTGTGCGAATCGGTGAGTTGAAGTTTAAAATATCGTCTAGCAAGAAATTGTATTATTATTAGAGTAGGTATGAGATTAAACCATTGATTGTCGTAAATGTCGCACTGTATGACGTATATCATGCGGGTGTTAAAGGTATATCGCATTTCAGGTGATGTTAATTGGTGATTCCATCACTAAAGGAATTGCGCTTGGAAAAGTGTATACTCATCCTGGAATCAACGCCCACAGACTTCTCTCAAAGGTTCGTTACCCAGAATTGTTATTCAAAATTACGGTTTCCAGATCGGCTATGATTCTAAAGAAGTGGAATGGAAATTTGATTATCAAATATCATGTGTTACCTAAAATTGTGATAGCTTGTTACAAGTAATATAGTAATCAACTGCATCAATTGTACTTGTAGGTGAGGAAGAACAGGGAGCAGTACACAGGGTCATGGGACAACATCGTGATCCTCGTTGGAGCCAATGACATTGGCTTCAACGACGAGGATGAGGTCACAACCGATGTTCATGGGCTCATGGCTGCATTGCAGTGTCTGAACCCTGAGGCCGAAATAGACGTCTGCGAGGTTTTACCGAGGAGAAAATGGACACGTAATGATGTGCCATCACTCCTGGAACCCAATGATCATGCTGTTAAGCTCAACAACCTCCTCCACAAGGCGTTCCCGGGAAGAGTTGTCAGACTCTATGACCGTTTTGTCAAGAACAACGGTGAGGTGAAGCGAGAACTGTTCAAAGCCGACGGGCTCCACCCTAAGGCGCGGGAGGCAAGCTTACTCAGGCAGCTCATTTTGAATCACCTTAATACTCGGCCAGCCATTGATTACTATGAGTCATGGCACTTGTCGAAGTTTTACCAACCTGATGTGGCAGTTGCAACAACAGCAAATACAGTTGGGTCTCTTACAAAACCAGGAACTGTTCTGCTGGGGTCGATGGAAACACACAACATCACAGGGAGCTGTAAAGCTAAGTTTCAGAAGAAAGCTCAGATCCAGACAAGACGATATGATATACCAGCCGCGCTTTGTGGACTGATCATCGGCAAGGTGTGCAATTTGTTTCGAATTTTACTGTTGAAACTTGAAATCATGGCTAACGTATTTGCAGTTGAGCAATCGCATACCATTACCTACTTCATGCAGGGAGGAATGACGATACGCCAGATGATGAGTGAATCAGGAGCATCAATCTGTATTATCAAAACGGGAAGTTCTAATACGAAGATGCGGTCAGTAGAAGTCACGGGATATGGAGCTGAAGTTCATAAAGCGTTGGAGAAAATATCTGTTATCCTTCAAGGTTAGTGAAAGCGTAACTTGGTTCAATGGTTCATCTTGCATACCTATTTCATCACAATGAACATTGAAATGACCCCTATTCTAAAAGTAAACTATTATAGCATCTCATAACTATTTGTCACGTCCACTTAAGGGGTTTTCTAGTTTACTGTAATTAGGTCATCACAAGAAACATGAACGACGAATTAAACGAGAACAGAATGATGACGAAACGCTGGGGAAAGGCAAACCACATGGTCCAGTCATAGCATACGACCCGGAGAACAATGACATCATCTTCATGCAGGATGCTAAACAGATGTGAGTTTTGATAATATTGCGCTAGTAAGAGAAAGAGAATTTATAGGTATGCTTGTTTCGCTGGTACAATGTTTACTGGAAAATATCACTGAATTAGGTAGTACTGCGAATGTAACAGAATCTTAATATTAATATAAATCGCATTACAGTGCCGTTGAACTTGAAGCTAAGCCCATTGTCATAAAAGGTGGTGCAAAGAAGAAGGCAAATATCGGGCGAAAGAAGAAGACTTACAAATTGATCACAATTGGAGGTAATATATTGTCGTTCTTACTATATGGGGCAATGCTTCTTTGAGGTACTAATTGTACATTTTTCGGAATTTCAGTCATGGTTAATTTTGACATAACAGAATCGTTTATTTACTCAAATTGGTGGATTATGGTGGCATTCCATGCAAAACTCTCTTGTCTTAACAGCTTTACGTTATACTTTAATCTTCTTCAGAAAGTGAAGACGTAAAAAAAGAGAGAGACATGAGGGTTAAAAACAAGCACAGGCAGTACAACAACTCTCGGAAGGGCGAGGAAAGGAGGGATAGATACGAAGACACATCGCAGGGGAAAAAGAGAAAAGCAAAGTACGATGCTACTCCTGAAGGCAAAGAAAGGAAGTCCATGTACGACGCTACACCTCAAGGCAAAGAAAGGAAGTCCATGTACGACGCTACACCTCAAGGCAAAGAAAGGAAGTCCATGTACGACGCTACACCTCAAGGCAAAGATAGGAAGTCCATGTACGACGCTACACCTCAAGGCAAAGATAGGAAGGCCACATACGACGCTACACCTCAAGGCAAAAAAAGGAAGTCCATGTACGAGGCGACTCCTGAAGGTAAAGAAAGGAAGTCCATGTACGAGGCGACTCCTGAAGGTAAAGATAGGCAGCGCGTATATGAGACAACTCCTCAAGGGAAGAGTAGAAAGGAGAAATACGAAATGAGTGACCAGGGAAAGGGTAGAAGACTTACATACGAGAACAGTTACAAGGGAAATGAAAGACGGACCCGATATGTCGGCAGTGGTGTTGGAAAAGGAACAATGAGAAGGTATAACGATACAGATGGCCTTTAATTTTTATCAAAATAATACGCGCAGTGCACCATGTTCTGAACCATGCCCCAAATTTTATAGTTATGGCCAGGTTTCCACTTTTGAAAATATTATCATGCAGTTAGATAGAACGATTTCATGATGATAAATATTGAAGTTTTACGCCATGAAAATAATCAGGTATTTGAAATCTAAAAGGGGTCGGTTGCATAAACGGCTGCAATATGTGAGGTCCTTGCGAAAACGTGGACTTCATATTGAGAACACACCTGACATTGACATCGACCTGGAAGTGCCNATCAGGTATTTGAACTCAAAAAGGGGTCGGTTGCATAAACGGCTGCAATATGTGAGGTCCTTGCGAAAACGTGGACTTCATATTAAGAAGACACCTGACATTGACATCGACCTGGAAGTGCCCGAGCAACTAGATGATCCGGACAAAGCTACTATCATGGATAGGATACGGTCTCACATGGTAGGTTTAGATAACGAAAACATAGGTACTATACTGACCCTTCCCTGATATTCATGAACAGGTTCTCTATGAATAGGAATAACTTCATAGCTTCATGTTACAGGTGATATCTGTGCTCCCAACTTTTTTAAATATATTATAACCGTTGCGTGGGCTTTTATAAATATTTATTTCAGATACCAGAAAGGTGTCGGGGACTCAGTAAACTGTTCAAAGAAGAGATCAGTGCTTCAAAATCGTCCATCTATCTTCCAAAGCTCCCTGGAAGCAATACGCTATCTACCTACAGGCATCAAAAATTCCTGAAGAACAGATGTAAGTTAGCGTACAGAAATGCTGCTCGGTCTATCATACACCAAACTCTCTTTAATACTAAGAATTTAGAAGAGGTTTTAAGACGAATTGTCCCTTCAAGTATTTTACAAAAACAGACCCGTTTATTTAAAATTAGCTATGCTTCAAAGCAGATGGTGAATACAATACTAGCAAGACGCGATAGATGGGTCCAGTGCATGTACTTTTCACTGCACAAGTTGAATGTATTGAGTAAGACGATAATCGCACAAGTTGAGCTGGCATCTGCCGACAATAAGTCGTTGGCCCTCTTGGGACGTGATTTTCATGCTAAGGGGTGGGAACCATACTTTCCCCAGTATAGCTATGAAGATGGCATTGCTGAATATCCTATCAAAGAACCAGGCAAATGTCCGGAAAATGATGCCAATGACATGGAAGGACCGCTCTTCAACCCTTGCAAAGAGGAAATATGTGTTAATACATCAGAAGCAGAAATTGGACGAATTAAAACACTTGTATCAACATGTGCTTCCATGAACAAGAAAAGTATGAGATCTGTGCTGCAGCAATTGGATTCATGTCCTGATAAAGATCAGTGGCCCTATTTTTTATTGACAGTGAGAAGAAACCACCCAGAGGATTGTTTCAGCGGTGCAAATAACTGTTCTAGCGACTTTGTACTTCTAAGAATGCGATTGCCACATCACGAAAATCTGAGGAAAATTTACTCCTTATTGAACGAGCTGCGTATTATGAACGAGCTTGTGGCAGATATTGACACTGCACTCTACTGTGCAGATATTTCGTACTTGATCAAATTATGTGATTTGATGCCCCCAGAAAAACCAAGTCAAGTGTTTAAAGTCAATCGACCAAATGAAGAAGTAAACAAAGAACATCTCATGAAAAAGTATGGCAAGCATTTTATCAACTATTATAAGACTTTGGAAGATCTTCCTGGACCCAAATCATGTGTTTCTTGTGAAAAGTTGGTAACCAGTAGTAAGTCGAGCACCATTGCCAGCAAGTGGACAAAGTTGACAAATGAAGCATGGGCTGGTTTGAAGACTTATCTGAACTCTAATGAACGAATTCTCATACGTGGTGAAAATTCGCTTCCAGATGGGCTGGTGGGACAGACCGTGTGTACACCATGCAAGTCGAGTTTGAACAAAAATCAAATGCCACGTATCTGCATTGCCAATGGTATGGATACAGGGCCGTCACCAGACTGCATATCTGAATTGTCTCCATTAGAGTCTATGTTTATCCACCTTGCAATGGCGTATCAGACAATACTGAAACTGTCACCAATGGGGGCAAAAATCCCATACAATGCTAGAATGGCTAGTCTCAAAGGTTTTGCTGTGCACATCGCTGCCCCAATAGATGCAAACTTGAAAGAGTTGTTTGAGGAAAGGGCTACCCGAGTTGTTGATCCTACCAACTACATAGTGTTACACGGGATTCCGAAGAAAGACCGAACCATATGGCAGAAGATAGTCAGAGTGGATAAAATTCATGCAGCTCTTGTCTGGCTTAAAGAACACAATCCTTTATATACCAATGTTATTATTCCGGAGAACCCTATCGATGTTCTACCAACAGATGATGTGAACATGTCACAAGATACCAATGTCAACGATGTTGGAGCTGCTACGCAGCTTACCGATGACTTAGTGGATGAAACTGGAACTGGAATTAGTAACGAAAATGAGGCAGGATCACAGGATTCGCTCCCCGATTTTGATTTGGATGATGTGAACAAATTTGGCCCCCGAGAGAGAAAGATGGTGATTGATTCAGATGAATCACTCCCTGATACTGAGTTGAGTAAAACACGAGATGTCAGTGCTGGCTTAGAAAAGAGAAAACGGTTCATTTCAGGTGGAAATAGTTCAATTACTTGCACTGGAGAAGAACAGAACATTCGCCTTGTGAAACATTTTGAGAAATCAGTCAATCTCAGTGGCAACAAAATTGGTGAACTAAGGAAAATGCCTCTGAGAAAAAGGCTCAAATACCTTATTATTCAACGAATACTCAAGTTATGCAGAGTAATTTTAGTCAGTGGTAGATTGTGTAAAACCTGCGACAAAGGCATTCGTTCAAGACGGTCAGAACTCGGTGGACTACTTGGTACTTCAGTAACACTCATAAACTATGAATACCTAGACCTTGCTTCTTTGATTCAGATTGTTCTTCGCCTTGAGGAAACATGGCAGTACTGTTCCTCATCCAGCGAATACAGAGAAAATGTTTGTGTCAAATGTTTATCTGAAAATAGAGAAAATACATCAGGGAAATTAAAAGACGTCGTACAAATTGACAACAATCAGAACTTTAAACATTATGTCAAGAGTGTCGTCACTGTTATGCAGAGGCAAGCTGAATATTTGGAAAAAGTTGACAGTTTACGTGAAGCCAATTCCCTGTGTGATGACTGCTTTGTGAAACTCGACCGAATGATCCAAGGAATTGACTACCTGCAGAGTAAGAAACGTGAAAAGAAGAGAACGGTCCTCACTCTTGACAAGAGAGTTAATCAGATCGAAAAAGAACTCATTTTATTGAGTCAATTGAAGGACAGAGCTTCAAGAAAGCACAAAGATGGGTGCATCTTGTGTTTTAAAAATTCATGGTGCTTGAACCGTCGAGACATGAAGATCAATAGAGGGCTTCGGGAATATTCAGAAAACATAATACACCATTATACCAAGTGTTTGAATGAAGGCGGCCTGTTGAATTATGTTCCCGAACTTGTAAAAGAAAATGACATTGATTTCTGTACTCGTCAAAAAAATTCACTCCGAGATAATGTCATCAACTTAAAGAAGCTTCAAGAAACAACAGTGACTATACAGAAAAAAGGTCTGTTATGTCAAAACCTCGAATGTCGCAAGGGTCCACAGAATCTTTTAGCTTTGATCAAGAGGCTCCTTAAATCAAAATTATACAATGATCTCGGGAACGGAAAGTTTAACTTTGGTCTCATTGATTCTGACATATTCTTTTCTGAAGCTATGAAGCATACACAATGGTTTTATTTTGCAAAAGATCAGAACATTTGTATATCATGTCTCAAGTGCCTCACAGATACAGGCAAAAGGAAGATGTCCGAAAAGATACATGAACTAACCATCAGAGGAGGAGGAGGTGATTTACCCCATAACAATCATAAGTTGGATCAAAGTATCTGGGATGAAATTGAGTCTGATCTTGATAACGATGAGATTGATCTTAAAAATGATGAGCCACACAACGAAGTACATTCTGAAAATGAAACTGGTGAAAATGGANGGGCACAAAAGAATTCAAAACCATCTAGCAAAAAGCCTAGTATTGATCATTTGACAGAGGATGATTTCAAAAACCTCATCGAAAACTACACTGTAACAGGTTTAGACAACATTGATCAGAACCCAGAGTTTATGGAGAACCTCTATCAATTACTGAGACTTGATAGCAGTCCCCTTTCCCTAGAAATGGAGGACTTAGACCTTCGATGCTTCCCTGAAGTATTGCCATGGGGGATCGGGGGAAGAAACTCAAAAAGAGGAGGAGCAGTGATGCCATTACAATATGAGAAAGCTCGCTTGCTGTCACAAAGAGGGCATATCAGGAGGAACATTCAGTACATTTTTTCACTTGGGCAAGCAAATGAAAGACGGAAGATCAATCAGGGAGTGTATGCCTCTATAAGGAACGTGAAAGGCCTTAAGTTTGATGGCACAAAAGACTTCATCGATCGCCTGAAGAAGGATGACCCTAACATTGAGAGGAGACTCAGTAGATGTGTCAACAAGATACCAGGGACAGAACAATACTGGATTTCCATTAGGCGCAAGATTGAAGCAATGATGGAAGAATTTGGCCCTCCCACTTGGTTCATTACATTTAATCCCGCCGAATACCATTGGGATGACTTGATAAAGTATGTGAGAGAAAATAACCAGGATCTGGAAGGTGTTGATAATCTGACCGATTCAGAGGTGTTGGCAAAAGATCCTGTACTCGTCTCAAACTATATGCACCTTAAGTTTGCCGCAATCAAAAAGTTCATATTAGAAGCGAATCCGCTGGGCAAAGTTATTCATCACTTCATTCGACATGAGTATCAGGGACGTGGCATGGTACATTTCCACTGTATTATGTGGGTAAAAGATGCTCCTGTCATAGGTGTTAACTCAGATAAGGAGGTGGCAGACTTCATCCAAAAGTATGTTTCTTGCAAAATACCAGATCCTAACACAGAGCCAGAACTACACGAAATAGTCATGAACTGCCAGCAACACAGTTGTCGTGATTACTGTCTTCGTGTAATAAAGAAAGGTGGACGCTTCACAAATGCGTGTAGATTTGGCTTCCCTCGCCCACAGAGTGATGCTTTTCAGCTACACGATGTATTGTCTTGTGTTGTGGGTCGAAAGTCAAATAAGATGAAAAAGAGGCTTTATGATCTTGGTCGAGCCAAAGATGAACAATATATCAATGACTATAATCCAGATCTAAGTTTTATGTGGGGAGGAAACATCGATATCCAGTTTATTTGTGAGAATTCGTTCTCCATTCCGACCTATATAACAAAGTATAGTGTTAAGTCGGAAAAAACACCAGTTGATCCCTACATAACTGAGGATATGGGCTCTGCTTTCCAGAAGTCATCGAAATTCGCATATGACAGCCTACGAAACAGGGAGATGAGCGCACATGAAGTGATAGACCGGATGCTTCAAAACAATGGTGAATTATATCAAATCAGTGAAGTATTCCAGTTTGTACCCAATACACAACCTCAGTTTCGTTCTCGGTGCCTTAAGAAGATGAGTTGCCTTGAGAAACAAGGGGACAATAATACTGATATCTTCTGCCATGATTTAATCCATGACTATTATCCCCGCCGACCAAGTCACCTAGACCAAATGTCCCTACATGAATTTGTATCAAAATACGAAAAGTGCAGTCTCAAGGAAAAGTCTCTGGGAAAAATTGTCATTAAAAGTACTGATGGTACAGAAGATATTCAGGCCCTCAAACCAAGGAACCCAACGAAGATTCCAGTAATCCAATGCTTTGATTTTGACTTAAAAGCAAAACCAGAACTGTTTTTCTACAGTTTTTTATGTCTTTTCAAACCATGGAGGTTAGAGGCCGATATACAAGGCACCAGTGAGAGCTACAGTGCTGAGTTTTTCAGACTCCTGGAAACTCTACCTCTTATGAAGGAGAAATTCGAACGGAAGGTTTCCATGAAAAAGCTAATGGAGGAAATGGAGGAGAAGGCAAATGCCCAAGTACCCAATGATTCACAAGCTAACAAAAGCGACACTGATCATGAAGAAAATGAAGATGATGCCCACATAGCAGATGTTTTGAAAGATTTTGAGGCTCAGAATAACACAAGTAGCATTAAAACAGAGGAACAGCTCCAAGCGATGGTTGAGACACTGAATCCAGATCAGAGAAGGGTTTACAACAAGATAACACATAGAGTAAGTCATATCTTAGACCATAAATCAGGAAATTGTATTACAATTTGTAATGATTGCCCAAAGGAGTGTCCAGAAAATGAGCCAATACTCCTATATGTGTCAGGGTTTGGAGGAACTGGAAAGAGCTATTTGATAAAGTGTCTCGTGGGGTTTATGTATGTACAAAAGCATATACATGGTCGGTCTTGTGATTCCCTTCTCGGAGCACCCACTGGTCTAGCTGCAGACAACATCAAGGGGCAGACACTTCATTCTGCATTTCGGATACCAGTAGAACATGGTTCACACCCCAAGTACCGAGCTCTAAGTAAGCCTATATTGGATCAAATGAGAGCAATCATGAAAAACTTACAACTGGTGATTATTGACGAGGTCAGCATGGTTTCCAATATTATGCTTCTCCTTATACATCTCCGCATGGGCGAGATTTTCAGTCTAAAAGGTCTCTTTGGAAATAAATGTGTTATTTTATTTGGAGATCTTCTTCAGCTACCACCTGTACATTCAGATCCTCCCTTTGTTGAAATCACTGACAAATTAGTCCATAAAGTTACAGGCGGAGCAAAGATATCTCTGAATCTGTGGAGGAATTTTGAGTATGACGAGCTCACCATAAATCAGCGACAGGTTGGTGAAGAGAATAATATATGGAAAGACTTGCTGTCTAGAGNATTTTGAGTATGACGAGCTCACCATAAATCAGCGACAGGTTGGTGAGGAGAATAATATATGGAAAGACATACTGTCTAGAGTAAGGATTGGCACTCATACAATGCAGGATATTAAGCTGCTGACAGAGAGGTGTATACCAATCTCATCACTTGCAAATATGCCAGATGAAATTTTTGGTGAATTAATGGAGTCTTATCTCCAGTTGAAGCCTTTGCCAGTATGCTTCATGCCCACATGCGAAATGGCTGAGAGGTTTAACACCGGAATAATGAAGAAAAAACATCCTGGCTTCGAGCTGTGCATGGCTAAAGATGTCATTGACTGCAGAACCAAGAGTCAAGAAAAGAACGCTGTGGAAGCAGCTGCAAAGCTCAATAAACTTGACGATCCCCGTAACACTGGTGGGCTTGAGAAGACGTTACCTCTTGCAGTTGGCGTTAAAATAATGTTGCGCCAGAACATTGATGTTGCACATGGACTGTTCAATGGTGCTATGGGCGAGGTGGTCAGCTTACATCGAAACATGGAAGGAATAGTGGAGCGTCTCAAAGTGAAATTCGACCATGTACAGGAAGCCGTCAATATTGATAGGGTTAGGAGGAAGATACAACTGTTTGAGGGTGCATTCCTCCATCGAGAGCAATTCCCTGTTTGTCTCTGCTACTCTATGACCATACACAAGTCCCAATGCTTAACACTCGACAATGTAATGGTTGATCTTGGAAAGAAAGTTTTCGCCGAAAGTCAAGCCTATGTGGCACTCTCTAGAGTGACATCACTGGACGGCTTACGCTTAATAAATTTTGACCCAAAGAAAATAATAGTCAATAAAGCAGCACTCATAGAGTATGTTAGGCTGGGTAGTAAAAGTGTCCCAGCTAACCAGATAGACAATAGAGAAACATCGATCAAGGACGCAAAACACATACCTGAACGAGTGTGGTATATCACCAGTGTTCGAAAGAAGGCCCAGGCGTCAATAGATACTTAGATAGGACTGTTGATGAAACGGAGCGCGAAAAAGGTGAAAAAAGAAAAAGAGGGCGACCAAAAGGGTCGCTTAATAAAAAGCCTAAAGTAATGGATGCTGGAAAAACAAAAGACAAGGGGGAGCCAAATAATAGTGAGGAGCAAGTGCAACCAAAGGGGCGGGGAAGGCCATCAAAAGATACTAAGCCTCAGGATACGATAGTAGACCCACCCACAAAGCCAGCTGGTAACAAGATTATTGATGTTCATGATGACATCTCTGTGCGGAATGTTACCTTCATCCCTGTTCACCACAATGCTGAAACCAGTATACAAAAAATCTTGGACTTGTTGGATCAGTGTACCAGCGGAAATCAAATAAGGAAAGAATTCAATAATATGGACAGGGATGGTATGATGTTCATTTTCGAACGTGTCATAAATGAACACGGTAGAAGGCAATCAGATATGATCCGTCATAGGCTAGCAATTGAACTCGACCCTGACCCATTCGGTACAGCTCCATCAGGTCAGAAATGGCTATCCAGTGATGTGATGGACCATTACGGTTGGTTCATTAATGATGAGACCGTTCATGGAAGAAACAATGTTTATTATTTGTCATCTACAGCCAGATATTGTTATGTACAGGCTGGGTATAATGCTCCTCAGTCAATACCAGCATACATTAGATATGCCCATGCACAAATCCAGTACTCCATGCTCTCGGATGTGGATGATTTGGAACAAGATCACAATGAAGAAAAAGGCCTTAGAGTGGCAGGAGATCCTTTATCTAAGGACATCGTTTTTACTTTTGGAAACGATCATGCAAATGGACATTGGTATTGCCTTGTCTTGATTAATCGACCAGTTGAAAAGTCTGTAACCTTGTATGATTCAGGAATCTTCACTCAGCATGCCCTTCGGGAAAGATGCTCCTTTTTCATCAAACACCTCAACGCTCTGTACAGCTATGCAAATTCAGCGTACACCATGGGCTGGTCAAGCAACCTGCTTCAAGAATCAGAGTTTGTATTCATTGATGGTAAGTCCGTCAAACAAAAGAACGGGTATGACTGTGGAGTTTATACACTGATTAATGCGTATTGTACATTAGTACGACCTCGCTTGAGCAGTTCAATATTTCATCAAAAAAGTATACCGTTTATGCGTCTTTACCTTATCAAACAACTATTACAATTCATCTTCATGTCGGGAGAAGATATCCAGCTTTGATATGAATAAATCATCACGCACTATACCTAATAGTAAAAACTTCCTATGGCGCTTATAGATTTGAAATACAGCGACCCTACAGTACTTTGATACTGACCTATACTATGAGTTTCAATGATGAGTTTCAATTATTTAGGTGTAATCATATTTGATATTTCATAAGCATATCAATGATGGCAACTATATTACCTGTTTTTATCTTTCTGATTTATATTCACGAATGCTGTTCTCTAAAATTGTTGTCAAAATTTTCAGTTATGAATTGATAATCATATTTGATATTTCATAATCATATCAATGATGGCAACTATATTACCTGTTTTTATCTTTCTGATTTATATTCACGAATTCTGTTCTCTAAAATTGTGTCAAAATTTTCAGTTATGAATTGAAATCGTTACAATTCATTTGGTTCCAACTTGACTAATTTGCGCCGAAAAAGAATGATATTAGAGCCAAAAACAATTAAAATTGTTTGGGTTTCGCAGCCACTCTCAGTCTTTCCCCAACATAAATTCATGCATATTAAAGTCGTGATATGGATTTAACTCGCAGCCCGTCCGTGGCAGCACGTTCTTTTAACAATAATATTGGAATTCCTGGAGACAATTCTCGAGACGACATTGCCGTGATTTAAAAGTTAAATTGTGACACGAATCCTTTTGTGACTGTGAAAATAGAGGAGTTACTGACGTATTATTGTATGATTAGAGCCAACATGATACAGCGGGTCAATTAATTGAGGAAATAATGTATATTAATTGGGTAGGCACCTGATTTAAATAATTGATCCCTATTCTAACTTTGCTCTTCATAAATAGCAATCGATCATGAATTGATTGATCAAGAGTACGAAAGATCTAAGGTAAGCTATACATAGGCTACACATTCCTCCATTTCAGAGTCGCCATAACACTCGCACTAGAACTTTTATTGATATCCAATTCCTGCTGTCATATGCTTCATACATATTTCATGATCATAATTTTTGTCGGAACGTGCTGCCACGGACGGGCTGCGAGTTAAATCCATATCACGACTTTAATATGCATGAATTTATGTTGGGGAAAGACTGAGAGTGGCTGCGAAACCCAAACAATTTTAATTGTTTTTGGCTCTATCTATCTAGGTATCTAGATCTACAAGGAAGCATTTACAAGATCAATTAGATAACAAGAAACAATTTTTTCTACTAAACAATTTGTTTTATTTGAGGGTTCAGTTAATTTGAGGCAAGAATAATGAATGATATTGCTCTTATCCATCAAAAGGCCTCCTACAACAGCTAAGATATTTCTATGATAATTTAATTATATGTATGATAATTTAATCATAATTATATTTGTGTTCCCTCAGCCTATGTCTCATAAACCATCACCTGATAAAGATCTCATTGATCAAGTTCTATTTGATAGACTGGTTAATAACATGATCCATCCAATCCCTGAGCATGAATCAAGTAAGTTGTTCTCTAAGTTCCCATTCTTCAGTAAGTTGTTTCTTCGAGTTCTGATTCTTCAGTATAGATGATCATTACACTAACTTTTTAACACTTAATATCAGGCCTGTTAGGAGCTTCTCCATCTAATAATGATAAGTCTGTTGGACGTCTGAACAATTCATTTTCTCGGACAAAAATTGCCTCAAGTCAGTCAGATACTGAAAAAGCTATAATGGATGATGCTAAAAGGAAGCTTTTTGAGGTAGCCTAATGAAACTGCTTACCTTTCAATACTCATTCTCATGACCTACTTTAGTTCATAGGGATAGTTGATAAAATGCTTCTATTTCGTATCAGGAGGAATTGGAGGAAGAAGAAGAGTTCTTGGTAGCAAAGCAGAACACTCTGATGCAGCAGTTGCTGGAACAACAACATGAATTGAAGCGCCTTGAAAATAAGCAGCTTGAACTTGTTAACTTGAAGAAGCAAGCTGAGGCAAGATTGGCTGCTGCAAACAAAGTGGCTTCAATGAGTCTTGATGTAAGTGTAGCTCATTATATATTCTCATGATTGTATTCATTGCTTATCTTCAGGGTCCAAGCTTTAAGGAAAGCATGTTATATTGAGGTCATAAATAAATACCACATCCCACAGGGAAAAGATGAGAAAAATACACCTCAAAAGATGCACTCAAAGTACAATGGGAATGAGATTCCATATCAGATTGAGAACGTATCTGATGGTAACTGCATTCGATATCTCAATAACAATTGATATCACTAGTTCTTTTCTTGTATCAAGTATCAAGGACTATTCTTGTAGGTATCAATTATGATTTTATTCCCAATACTGCAAGTGTATATCTACTGAGTAATTCTGCAGGAAACTTAGTGTCCTATGAATCATCTGAAGATGAAGATGACAAAGATGAAGTCGAGCCACTGACTCTTGACAGTTTCCAGTTTGATGCTCTTCAAGCTAAACTAGCAGAGTTAAACAAACGACAGAAAAACTTGGAGGAGGTAGGGATGACTTGATTGTGGAGGTAAGATGACATGGAATTGACTTTGTGCTTGCTCTAATGTACTTTCCGTTTTTTCAGAAGTCAATCAGGAATCAGAACATTGCTAACAGTAGTTTTCAGAACTCAAACACGGACCAAAATGGTAAGCTTTCACTTCCATTGATTTGTTGAAGATTTTTTATTCTAGAATCATTGAGAAATGCTCACAGTTGTTCTTAATAACGTTACCGAATATGAATCGATAATGCCATTCTGTATTTCCATCTTATGATTTCCCTCGACAAGTTGCAGCTCAAATTGAAGACGAGGATAACAAAGAGGTTGAAGAAGGAAGTTTTGCGGCAACAGGACATGCAAATACTGCCGACTATGATCAGTTGTGTGCCAAGGTGGAAGAATTGAGNTCAAGGGGCTGGCAAGCCCCTCGCGGCATCTGTAGCTAATGTTAAACATGCGAGCAAAAAGGGCCCGAAGGGCCCTTTTTGCGAGCTTGGTCACCGAGGAGGCCCGAAGGGCCGACTCGGTGAGCTTGATGCGTTTATGTAACGCGCGAAAAGCTGCGGCGCTTGCCAGACCCTACTATATGTTTTTACGGATTCGCCGAATTTCGACTATCAATAACACCGCTTATATTTATCCGATTGTCATGAAACTTCGTTTTCCGTCTATTTGGACCATAGAGAGGCGGCAACCAAAATTTCAAGTCAATCGGATGAGAAATGGCGAAGTTATAGCGACTTGAAATCGCCGAAATCGAGGGTGTTTGTCGTTTTTAGGGTTACGATCATATATATAATACATACAGAGAGGGAACACAATTTCATCAAAAATGACCCCTCTTTGAACGCTTATATCTTTTGAACCAATAAAGATACAAGAAATGTCGAACTGTTGTTGGAAAGAAGAAAGATAGAGCTTTTCATATTCGGTCCTCAAAATAATTTTGATGCGCTTCAATGACGTTATAATGACGTCACAAAATTGCAAATTTCGAATTTGACGTTTCGAAAAATTGATGATTTTCAGATGCATTTTTCGACATGAAGCTTACAAGATAGCGAGAAACGGATGCCATATTAACGAAAGGAAATTTAATGTACTTTCCAGCCATATGGTCAAAGTTGATCTAACTCGCTAAGATCATTGAGATAATTGAGGTTAATTGGGACACTTTGGCACAAATATCACGCAAAAAATATGGAAATTTGTAGACCAGAAATTGAGAGAACTGGAAGGTTTCAGAACTCCATCTCTTGATATGTTGTCGCTCATTGTCGTGAGTTCCGTAATGAATGGTTTTGAGCGATATTCATATTCATCTTAGACATAATTATGACGTCATCATTAGTACAATGTAAGCAAAATTTCGCAATTTTGAAGGAAGCTTATTTTCAAGACTTTGTAGGAATTTTTTCAGACATCAGTAGGCTGCTCGATCGCAATTTGTAATTGTACATTCGATCTTATGACATGAGTTCAATTCTTTCGAAAAACTAATAAGTTAATGACGTAATTAACCTAATTAAAGTCAGTATCTCTACATCTGAAAGAGGAAGACAACTTTTTCTAACGAGCTATTACACCTTGGTTCTTGCGTGTTTTTTCTGATGATACTGGTTTAAGAAATTCCAAAACCTTATTAATCCATTGACCTAATTAGCCTAATTAAGGTCGATATCTCGTGATTTAAAGCAAATAGGCGGGTTTTTTAAACGGGATGTGTTAGCGTGGTTCTTGTTGTAACTTATGGGTGACAATAACTCTTTTTTGACCCAATTAACTGATTAAATAATTGATCAATTAGTCCATTTTTGCTCACGGCTCCCGAATTTCAAACTCACAGTATCAAAAAATGAAAAAGAGTGATATTTTCCCAAAACCAAATGAGATTTGGCTGTTTCTGTTCGCGGCATCTGGCATTCTTTATTCTAAACTCAGTGATATGAAAAAGAACACGGCATATTTGACAGACTGCCGCCACATCACTAGAAAAAGCTGATGTGTTTCTACACGTGATGTGGCGGCAGTCTGCCAAATATGCCGCGTTCTTTTTCATATCACTGAGTTTAGAATAAAGAATGCCAGATGCCGCGAACAGAAACAGCCAAATCTCATTTGGTTTTGGGAAAATATCACTCTTTTTCATTTTTTGATACTGTGAGTTTGAAATTCGGGAGCCGTGAGCAAAAATGGACTAATTGATCAATTATTTAATCAGTTAATTGGGTCAAAAAAGAGTTATTGTCACCCATAAGTTACAACAAGAACCACGCTAACACATCCCGTTTAAAAAACCCGCCTATTTGCTTTAAATCACGAGATATCGACCTTAATTAGGCTAATTAGGTCAATGGATTAATAAGGTTTTGGAATTTCTTAAACCAGTATCANGGGAAAAAATTTTAATCATGGTAGAAATGTCAAAAAACTCCACACCTTCGAACAGTGGCATCAGGGGGCTGCGCTCAAGACCCCGGTTTCCACCTCGCAGTATATTGAATAAAAATGACCCCTGAATCTGATCAGATTCTACTTTTTGCACAGCAAAAAAGCTCCTCCGTCAACAGAGCCCTTCCCAGAAAAACTCCTGCCTGCGTGCCTAACGCGTATGTGTACACATGGAAAGAAACGGCGGAAGGAAGGAAAAAGACGCGTAATTGTCAGCAATCGTAAGCAGTTTCTAATGTAAAGTGCGCGTCTTTTTCCTTCCGTCCCCTTTTCGTTCCATGTGTACACATACCGGTAACACGAACTCTACTGTGCAGCATTAAGTTGTTGAGTACAAACAACAAACCCTCAACAAGCAGTCTGACAAAACTTAGGGAACTTTGACTTTTATTTTAATGTGATGCTTTTCACCAAGACTATTGCATTATAACTGCCATTGTTTTGATGGACATAAATCGATTTGAATTTGCAATTATTACCGAAATCAAGTTCGATGAAGCATAATCACAAAGCCACAATCATAGTAGCTCAGTAATAGTCCTGGAAGCTTTCAATAAGATTCGAGTTGTTATGTCATCTCAACTCAAACTAATTTAAAATATTAACTATAAGGCGCCTGAATGAGAACAGAGAGACTAATGGCTCTCTTGAAGCAATAAAGTTGTAGCGACGCTCTTGACCAAAAAAGGCCCACTTTTAATCTGTATCCACCTTTACCTTTCATCTGTATCCATCTTTTATCTGTTCACTGTTTCGCGCGAGCTGGCAGTGGAAAGATAACATCCGACAAAGACGGTTTTAATCCAAGAAGCACCACAAATGCTGCCCTGCAGATCCCTCCAGCAACTCCAGATTTCATTACTTCCTCCCCTTTGTCTTTGTCTGTGTTTGACCTGCACCCTTCAATGTCTCATCAATAATAATGATACCGTAATAATATTATGGGATGATTATTATTGGATTATGTTCGGGCCTCGGCCTCGGGGGAAGAGTGATCACGCATAAATCACACAAATTAAGCCGAGAATCTGCGTGATCTTGTATAGTATTAGAAGATAATAACACGATTCCTGACCTGGGCCTGCCATTCATGCCGGAGGATCTGGGGTGATTATTCAATTTCCTGTTTGTACTGTTGTAGTTCAAGGTCACTCCACGACGCTCATTCATCCTTCTTGTGATTTCTCCCATAGTGGGGACTTAGTGGTGTGACTGTCTACGTTTTCCAAAGACATGTTCCCTATAAGTAGGCATAACATTAACAGAATAAAAAGCCGTGAAATATTCATAACATGAAGAATTATAGTCTGTGCTTAAAGAAAGGAAGAGGTAACAAGTGCCATAAACTCAGCGATTCAGAGTAATCTCAGATTAGCTGACAATAGAATTTATTATTTTAAACAGTGTTGCACACGTGACATTTATATGTAATATGTGTAATACATTCATCAAGCAGGGATAAAAGTGACAGATAATGACTTGATTCTACGAAATAATGCTGCCAACTCGATTCAGTCTTAACTTTTGGGCAAATAATTAGGCGTCTTAAACTCAAAATCTTGTAACGAAGACCAAAATTGAAAAAAATTGTCATCAACGTTACATGTAAAAAACGATCAATACAGGAAATTGGTAGAAAATGTTCAAATAAAGAATAATCCCCGATGATTCATATATATGCAAAAATACCTATTATCATATATTTAGTAGGAAAGTATATACACACTTAACTTATCAAATAAATTTGTGACATAATCGCAAAAATATGTTACCTTGTTGCTCACAGTCAGCTAACCTGCCCAAACGAAATCGTGAACCTCACTCTTCTTTCAAGGTCGCATAGTCAAGTCACTATTAGATCCAGTCAAGACAACATAGTTAAGTCACTATTAGATCCAGTCTAGGTCACATAATAAAGTCACTATTAGATCCGGTCAAGATCACATAGTCAAGTCACTAGTAGACCCAGTCAAGGTCACATAGTCAAGTCACTATTAGATCCAGTCAAGGTCACATAGTCAAGTCATTATTAGATCCAGTCAATGTCACATAGATAAAATAGCCATATTGTCTGGTGATGCTAGACCGCTGTCACAAACTCGGAAGCAATTGCGTTTGAAAGCGCTAAATTATCGACAGGATCTATCATCGATAGACAATAATAACGCAAATACAAAATCAATGGGTGACATAGACCAATTTGCCACTTGTCACATTAAGAATAGTCCAGCGCAAACACGCACACACATACAGAGTAGGATCAGTCCAGTGACCACACAACTCCCAATGACAGCAGGTACTCTACACGAAATACTCCCGGTATGTCTCGCCTATCTGCCGGAAATCCATCCTCTCCTCCCCATCCTGTTCGTCTGAGCTGACAGAGCCCCTGGCGCCGGGCAGTCTCTCCTGATCAGACACACTGTCTGGCAGGTGGTCCTGGAGGCGACGTCTCACAATCCGAGGTCCATCGTGGGGATCTGTTTCCATGGCAATGGGGTCTGAGAGTGCGATTTACATGAGGAGGTAGGATAGGAGCACAAAGGGAAAGGGGACAGATTGAGTAGCGTTTCCTTGTTTTCTTTATTCGCGTAGCAAAATTTTCTGTAAAAGTGGCCAGTTTAAGGGAGGGAAGCTGATCAGGTGACACCACAAGTACAAGTACAACTTGAACTCCTCAAGAGAAATGGTGTATTCTACATGTACAACACAGTTATGGGTGTTGGGTAGTACATTCATAAATTGGTCACATGATCCATGTACATAGCATGCATCTGAGCTTATGAGTCTGATTGGGATCCCGACATCCGGCATCTATAATGTATACTGTATAGATGTATGACTTCAAGCAAAAGGGCAAAAGTGCCTCGGGTGGAGAGTCTTTCTTTGTGAACAGGACGTTGTGGAGCAGCACACTCAACTGCGGATGGGTTTAGCCGAATGTTCCTCTTTGGTATTCTCACTAACCTCCATCGCCGTTTTAAAAATTTCATATTAATTACCTACCTAGCCTCTGTGTACAGTTCTCCTTCTATAAAACATACATGCATACACTAGACGCAAGGAACCCAATCAGACTTATCAGTACAGGTGCATGCTAAGTACATGAATCACGTGACCATCCCATAGCTGTGTTGTATAATACAGTCAATCCCATACTTTTCTGAGTTTCTTCCCTATTCAGTACTTGGTTATGATCTCATTAAATTGAAAACCTCCCTTCATCCTAAGCCGAGATCAGCCCGTGTATGATGTGTGTTCCCTTGGCTGTTGTACAGCAGGATGTACGATGTGTGTGTATGCTTGTGTGTGGGTGTGTGTGACATGAATCTTGCAGTGAAGGATATAAATAGAATGACTTCGCGGAGGAAATAGCAGATAAGTCAGCGGATTGGTAGCTCAATTGGTAGAGCAACTGGCACGATTCCTGAGGTTCTGGGTTCATGTCCCTGTCAATCCCATACTTTTCTGAGTTTCTTCCCTATTCAGTACTTGGTCATGATCTCATTAAATTGTTGTATAATACCTACACCATTTCTCTTGAGGAGTTGTACTTGTACTTGTGGCATCACCTGATCAGATTCAATCCCTTAAACTGACCACTTTTACAGAGAATTGATCTGAATCATTTTAATGTTGTTGTTGATTTTGCTGCTGATTTTGCTACGCGAGTAAAAAAATCAAGGAAATGCGCGGCGCGAGACCGTGACGTCACGACTACTGACTAGTTAGAATAGGTCACGCATGACGTCATGCGTAACTTATTGGGCTTATTCTAACTAGTCGTGACGTCACGCATGACGTCATCCAAGACATCACGACTAGTTAGGACAAGTGACGCATGACGTCACCCGTGATGTCACGACTAGCTGGGGATGAATGCCTTAACCGAATGTGACGTTATCATGAGTTCAGGGAGTCTCACTTTCAACCACTGCCATGTGCTCATGAATGAGTGAGGATTGAATGATTTCATCAATTTCAGGGATCGATTTAGGCGGTCCGCCATCTTTTTCATGTTTACGTTTGTACTTGCCAACAACACCACCTGACCATTATATGATGCGATATCAGTGAGCAATGATATGATGATTTTCATGCATTCGATCTCCATATATAGGTACTATTGATGTGACTGAGTAAACTATCACTGAGAAAGCAGAACTATTCAAGTCTATTTTCATACCGATGAAACTGGAAAGGGACGTGAATTTAGGAGGGCTGGACTGCAACATTTCCACTGCTTTCCTCTTGACACCAACTGATCCACCGCCATTTTCACTCCTCGCAGGGGTACTCGTCTGATCCACATCATGCAAGGAGTTTCCGAATGTGGAAACGTCTAATGAACCTGATTCAGACATCTTCATCGATGAACTCTTCATCTGACGCAATGACAATAATCAAAATTTAAAACTACTGTCATTTTTAATCAAATCAATGGTTCACGATTGGTTTTACTATAGCTAACTTATTAACTTAACCGCGGGAAACATTCCCACTTGAATTGTAGCGCGACTGTCATTACAAATTTGTCTGATGGCGACCGCGCGTGGACACAATGCGACTGAACGTCGTGCCGAATTGTGATTTTGAAGGACAAAGACCTGCCGTGAAGCTCTGCTTCTCTGATTTATTTTTCTTCATGGCAACTTTTGTACCCTGTTTCACGAATGATGAGGCTTTACAACCAAACCAATCGATTTCTCGTCTTTTTCCTTCGCGATTTTGTTGACAGAATGGCACCTTCAGCACAGAGTCGTGTCTCCACGATATTCGTCCCTGATCCAGTGCGACTTTACAGCTGCAAAGGATGTGGACTTGTGAGCAGAAACGCCATCCACACAGTGTACACTTGTCTTCCTGTGCTTTCCCCCGTCTACGCAGATTCACTTGGTGTGGCAGTGTGTCCTGCATAGAGTTGAGCAGGAATGATAGCATGGCAGGTGAGAAACTGTACATGATCTCTTTTCACTTAATAAGGTCTCTTTTCACTTAATAAGGTCTCCTTCCGCTTAATAAGGTCAAGATCAATAAGTTTCTCCCACTCCACCCACTTATTCTGTTGGGAAAGGCTGAGAATCTTAGTAATCTTTTCTTATTGGGTGAAAACTAGTCGGTTCTAGGTTACCTATTAATTGCGTGACGGTAAAACCAATGAACCACTGTTTTCTGTACCAGAACTCCGACACTCATGATGACACTGTATAAGACCATGGTGAGGAGTAAACTGGAATATTGCTGCCCAGTTTGGAACCCGGCCAAAGTTGAGGACATCAAAGAGGTTGAAAACATTCAACGAAATTTCACCAGGAAAATCAGCACCTGCAGAGGACAAGACTACTGGAAACGGCTCAAGACCCTCATGCTCGTGTCACTCCAGCGACGCAGAGCACGTGGAAAATTGCGACTGGAGCTTCCCCTTAAACATGACTTTTAAGACTAAGCATGACTTTTAAGACTAATCGAAGACTCCGTTTAAGAGCTATTGTCCCCAGTCTAAATGTCAAAGATCAGTTGCCTCTTGCTAAGTTGCTACGACAATTTATTCGGAGTGAAAGGAGCCTCCTCTGGAATATTCTCCCCAAATGTGTTAACGAACAAACCACCCTTGTTGGAGTCAAGGTGGCGCCGAGGAAATTCCTCGATAGCTTTCCTGTCATCCCTCTGATCACTGGGTACACTTAACACTACTGAAACAGCAATTGCCTATGTTTCGGGAAGGCATACTTTATTGCCTACTTGAGGGGAATCCTCAAAAATGTTTCAGAACAGCAGGCTTGGAGGACTCGCATGTTGACATCTTCCATTTGTGATCCCGGCTAAAAGACTCCAAAAATACTCCAAAGGTACAAAGGAACATCGTCTATGAAAAGCCAATTAGAATGCATCGTATACCTAAGAAGCGGCTTTGAATCGTTCTGACGGTCTATAGCTATGTCCTCTCAAAAATGGTTCTGAAAGTATGATTAAACTGCTCTTTGTATGTTAGATGTCACATGGAGCGATGTTGTAAGACTTGTCATGTTTCGGGAAGGCATACTTTATTGACACTTAGATTCCCATGGGATTTGCATTCAGTTAATCGGACTAACACTGGGCAGCGTAATATGTTAGAATACCTCATCACTCATATCACTAACATTTTGATATTCAGTTCACTACACGCACTCTGGGCGGGTTTTTTGTATCTATATAATATACTACCGATATACTTACCGATAGCAACTTGGAGATACTTGTCCCAAAGTTTTTCCTCTTACTCTTTGTCCTTATCATGGGTGAATGAGATAAGTTGTTCAGTTCCATGATGTAGTGAGGGTATTCCTTCTCAAACTGAATTCAGAATATATTATATTGATAGTCAGCTGGTGAGATTGCTCAAGAATCGTGCAGTGATTTAAAATTTGTAATCAAACTCTTTTGATCATAGGTATAGTTACTTTTTTGAGCCGAGCATCTTTATCCTTCCCTTCGGGCATGCTTTGAAAATGCTGAAACAACGATTATGTTGTTTACTAACAACATAACATTTGCCAGGGCGAAGCATTTAGCAACAAAATACTGCCAGATTAAATAACGGTGAAACAGTATTCACAACGATAAATTTCAATTTTTAGTATCAGAATGATAACTATTACAATGAGGGCAACCCACTCTGTATAGTTCGAGTAAATGGTACTTGGTCTCACTGGTAACAACGTCTTTGTGTAGGTTCTCACCCATTTTGACACACCGGGACTCAATCTCAACAGGGATCTCCTCGGTCGATTCCCCTCGCTCCAGTCGCTTGTTGTACCTCTGTGCGGTAAACTCCACTTCTTCAGGCACCTGTCGATGATATACCTGTTGTGGTATTCAGCAGGGCCCGGCCGAAATGTTAAGTGTTGCCGGGGCCTGGGCCGGGGTTTTAATAAAGACCGAAACAAGCATATTGCTGTAATGCTCGATGAAATGAAAAGTTGTCACAATAAGACAATAACTGTATTGTGTGATAAATATCACACAAGACAGTCTTCTCATAGGTCTTTCAAACAGAATAAGTAATGATCCCCCTGGCCCCGGCAGGCCCCCGGCCCTGGCTAAATTTGGCTTCCCCGGCCTGGGCCTAAAAGTGCTTCCCCGGCCCCGGCTTTAAATTGCTGGGAATTGCTACCCGGCCCCGGTCTGGCCCCGGCCTAAATTTGCTTCCCCAGCCCCTGCCTAAAATTGCTTCCCCGGTCGGGCCATGTGATCAATCATAATCATGTGGTCCATTACAAGCAGTAATCCTATCTGATGTACTTCATGAGTTCTGAATTACAAATTACTATACACGGTAACTTTAGTCACATTCAACTTCACTCGCTGCCGAGATTTTTGAAGAAGCACTTCAATTGAACAGGCACTTTTAATTGGTTATTTAGAACAAGGGAAGTATAATTGATTCACTTTCCATCGAAAGAGGAAAAATCAACATAAAGGAAGAAAATGACAGATATTTCAAAAATCTGAATTCTACAGCTAGTAGTTATGAAAGAATGAACTGCACACCGTGGCAAGATGTCTGTCAAGTTACTGGGGGTCTAATGGCTCCATTAGATGCTCAATGCTCATTTTTCTCAATGCTCTTTGGGTGCGACTCGCCAACTTGAGCGGTCGGTGGGTACACTGCTGTGAAGTGAGAATGGTCGTGTATAAAAATTCATCACCTAACTATTAGTTACCGTACATGTAACAGACATAAGCACTTAAGCATTTTGGGGAAGGAATGTTACAAATCATGTCGCAGCGTTTCTCAATTCTCTACAGCCGCATTCCTTATGATATGAAAACTCGTGACCCGCTCTTTATAACATGTCAAGTTATAAAGTGTTATCAGTCTCATTTCAACTGGGAACAAATCATACTGTACTAGTTCTTCTAATACCTACAGTAAAAAGAAAGAGGAAATGGGTTTGCCGTTTGCTTCTGATACATGCTAACACAACACACACACACGCACACACACACACATTATACACACACACANACACACACACACACACACACACGCACGCACACACATTATGCACACAGACACAAACACAAGCAGACACACGGACACACACAGGGCATCCACAGTAACTCAAACTGGCCATAGTGGTAAACGGAACTATTACAATTATAGACAGAGAAACTAGGTATGTGTAGTGGAGGAATTGAATACAGTAACTCAACCAGTGATACAATAGCAATGAACAAGGGAACCGTAAGTTAATCTGCAAAAATCTAAACCCAGCCCTGAGTCCAGACCCTTTATTAAAAAAAGATGGTCATCAAACATCATTCACGACAATTCCCTGATCCCAAATTTTGCAAAACATAAACCTCCCCAATTTCGTGTGAAGGATCACGGTCTACTACAAACTTCATTATTTTATCCCAAACCACTTCTCCAGCATGTTTTAGTTCATTTTCCAAAATCAATATCGGATTAATAAGACTGTTGCAAGGCAAGATGATAATACTGAAAACTGAATACCAGCTAGTTGCATCAAGCATTTCAAAGAAGTGTGCCAAAGAAATGGCAAGAAATGGAATCCATGTAAGAATGTCAGTACAAATCATGATTGCCACCTTTCTCTGAATGGTCTTGTTTCTCTTCACCAATGCTCTGTTTGCAGCTCCAGCTACAACAGAACTGTTATATGTGACTACATTCACAAACAAATAACACACTGCAATGATGATCACACAAATCAAATTGATCAGTAAAACTGTGGCTGTGAACAATTTAGTCTGATCTTCCTTTCTTATAAAGAAATTGAAGAGACAAAATCCGTTTCTACCATAGAAACTTATTTTCTCTCCTTGGATTCTATCATTAGAAAACATGTCAATTACCAAGAGCTGTAAAGACTTCCAGTCATGGTTCCTCTTCATAAACCTTCCATAGTAACTCTCAATGATCTTCACGTGTTTGTATTTATCGACATTTCCAACAAACAAGTTGTTTTCATACGCCAGGCTCTCAACAAAGTATTCATCTAGCATTGGCGAGATCGGAATTACTGCCATGACGATCGACACAGCAAATATACCGAATACTTCCAATCCCAATGAAACTATCGCTGTCTTTGAAAGATCTTTTTTAGGTCTAATCATCGATCTAATTCCACAAGCACGTTTCATGCTGAGTGATGTCATTGACAATAGAGATACCAATGAACCTGTGGTTGACATAATACCTAGAGTATTGCACGTGGTACTTGTTATCCACTTGAACTGGGTCGAGCATGTGCTTTTGTTGATGAACTCATCTGCCACTGCTACAAGAAGCAGGAACATACCTTGGAGAAAATCCCCAATAGAGATCACGATGACAAAGCAATTGTTGGTCTTAGCAACACTTGTTTTATGCTGGCTGAAGTGTGCTAAATTCTTGAAGATGATGTATCCATTCAACCCTGCACAAATACTCCCAGTTATCCAAGCCATTAAGCAAAGTGTGAAATGGCTGAATATTTTAACTTGGTTGTGACAATGTTTATTGCATTCATCACTGAAATCCAAACAATCGAAATCTTTATTGCACATTCGTGAGAGAGGAATGTATTCCCCAGAACCGCACTTGAAGTTGTTGCCACAGTGATCTTCATCCGAGCCATCGCCGCAATCGTCTACAAGATCACAAGCATTGTGCAAGTGAATGCATTTTTCGTTCTTACAACTGAAGATATCTTGATGGAATGTGCCATCATTTTTCTTCAGAATTGCGGTAAGGTATCCATTGCCAGTTATAGTGATAACAATTTGTTCTGGAGGAAAGTTAGAGCAGGATGAATGGGGTATCAGGTCTTTCAAAACACAAATTGCTGAATCCAAGCATTGATTAGTACAGACCATGTATAGATAAAGTTCGCCAAAAATCTCACCGCAATCCAAACTTGCAGCATATTGCCGGTTTGAAAAAACTTGAATTGTACCACTTTCTCCAAGTCCAATCACTTTAGTCTTATTGATATGAAATGTTTCGCACCAACCTATCAACTGTTGCAAATTTTCCAGGCCAGGAATACAGAAAAATAAACTTACCTTGTGCATGCCGATTGTTTTTGCGCTGACAAACCATTGGTTCTCAATTTCAAATCTGTCTCGTGACACACGGCACAACGGTGAATCGCAATTTAAGGAACCAGTACAAATATCTGCAATGGAAAGTAATTTATCTTTCTTTTGGGGACACTTCAGAAAAATAGAGTCTCTTCCGCAAGCAGCATCATTCTCTTTCAATACAAAAACGTTATTGATCCCTTTGCCACATTTTGTCTCCCACTGGTTAACATTTTCATCAACTCCGTTGATACAATCTTGAGTCCCATCAAGAACCCAATCCGATGGTAGAGGAAGCGATTTTCTCATTGTAGATAGCCTTCTGACACAAGAAAATTCTGGAACAAAGTTTCGACATAATTTACTACTCTCATCATATCCCGAAGGACACTCAATAAAAGCATCACACATAAGTAGCTTGTGAATCGTACATTTGCGCCCTAAGTTAACACATTCATTATCGATATCATCATCACATAAGCTCAAATTCTTGCACATAGCATGTCTTGATATTGTTGTGGTGAAACCACCAACCATACAAAGCAGAGGACTTATCAGACTGCTTTCACCGTGACTACAGTTCATTTGATCTCTATAGTCATTACATATCCTCCGATGGGAGGACGGGCTTAATACAGCACATTTCATTCTTCTGTTTAGCGGGCGAGCTCTCTGACTTATAGTGTCAACCTTACAAGTTTCGCCATTTTGACAAATCCTTTCATCGGCTCCATAAGCACAATCACGGACTTTATTACAAAGCTTCCATGGAGGAACATAGATAACTACCATTCTTCGACCAGCAGCAAATGTTTGACAAATTAAACCAACGGAATGATTGAAACAATTTGCTTCATCATAGCAGTTGACCTCACAATCACAAACTCCATCACAAACACTACGCAAAGCCACCGTTTCGATAAAGATGTCATTGGTGGTGCAGTTGAAGTCGCGGAAGTTCATGCTACAGAATCTTTCATCAACTGATATTCCCCCAATTCTATTCATGCATTGACTCTCGTTGTCACAACGGTAGGAGCTTGCATCAAGATTTATGATACCACCGCCATGAGCACTTAGTGGTGTTGCTGCATTATCACAAACAATGTCTCCACAGACACCAACCCCTTCCACACTGTGACTATAGAGGGTTGCACTGCACACAAAGTGGCCACATGACTGATAAAATGTTGGGTCATTTTCACAGATATGTGTAAACTGCTGTTCCTTACACTGCTCTATCAGAACACGATAATATGTTTCTGAGAATGGGCACTTGTAATATGGCTTGTTATCGATCATACACTGTTCTTTAAGGAAACCTCGAAGAACGATTGTAGTGCAATTAGTGACCCTAGCGTCTTCAAATGATGGTCCAGTTGTTATCAAGAAGGGATATCGTCGGAAAGTGGAAAATATTTGACTCTTGGCAAGTTCCAAGCTGATTCCCAAAAGACTTAAAGCCAAGTTCAAGCAAACCATTTCCTGGGTTTAGAAGATAGGTACCTTAGTGCTTAAGAGGCATTAATTAGTGAGGAATGACCGATGAGTGACAAGTGTCGACACAGGGAAAAGATAAGAATGTTCCACCAAATTTCCAAATTTCATGAAGGCAAAAGGTAATCAGCGCTATTTAGCTATCAGTATCTCGAGAGCGTGGAACTCCACTATCAAAATCGACAGGGCACCCAGTTAGACCGTGGGAAATAAATTTTACGTGCGCAGTTGTCGGCAGGCCGCTCATAGAGACTACGATCTAGTCATCCAAATTACTGATGAAGACAAATTTGTCAAAGAACAAACTCAACAAAACTCAATAAAAGAAAAGTGACGGCGAGTTCGTTTTTATGAAGGAGTTACATGCTCTCTTTGAATATTCAAATTAAACCTGTTATTGCAAATGAATCACTTACAGCCATTAAATAGTGAATACCCATGCATTGCATAATGCTTATGCAGTCCCTTTGTTCGAAAACTCAGGCAGTGCACTGAGAAAGAAATTATATAAGAAAAAAATCATGTTAGGGATCGTTCACATATTACGTAATCAGCCGAGGGGGGAGGGGGTTTCCAAATGATTACGCTTGATTACGGAGGGGGATTACGTAATCAAGACAAATCAGAATTCTTGGCCCTCGACGCCTGTCAGACTGCAAGTTCAAAGTTTGGCATGCATCATTTTCTCTGATTAGGTTTACAGTATGTGTGTATAGTGTATACCTCTGGCGGGTCACGTGGTACATCATGGGTGTAATTATCAGATCACGTGACACTTCAGCAGCGTGTAATGAGCTCAAACACCGGTTTGAAACATAAGTTAAAACCACGTGGCTTAATATAAGACGCTAGTAACTGTCTGCAGGTTAGCACTCACTTTGCTCCCCTCTACTTAGCGTATACTCACTGTATATCCCCATCACTCACTGTGCTTCCTTCTACTGAGCGTACACTCACTGTATATCGCTAGCACTCACTGTGCCCCTTCTACTGAGCGTATACTCACTGTATATCGCTATCACCCACTGTGCTCCCTTCTACTGAGCGTATACTCACTGTATATCGCTAGCACTCACTGTGCTTCCTTCTACTGAGCGTATACTCACTGTATATCGCCAGCATTCACTGTGCTCCCTTCAACTGATCGTATACTACTGAGCGTATACTCACTGTTGGCATACAACGCAATCAAAGCCGAAAGCAGTCTATAGGGAGAGTGTAAGCAAGTCTGTGAACATCCTACAGGCATGTCTGTCGAGTCCTGGATCATAATGTTGTAGGTTGCCCCTCGACCTAGGGATCTGAACACTAGCAGACAGCAGAGCAAGTCCAAAGTCATTTCACCCCGTCCCCCATCTAGCTTGTTATCCACCGGAGAAGGCTCTATATGAATATCATATTCCTTTGTCCCTTTCAGACTTTCCGAAATTTTGATTACGTAATATGTGAACGGTCCCCTACTGTATTTAACAAAAAATCAAAAGATAGTTGATACGAACTTGTTTAAAGAATGTTTTTAGGTACCTCGTGGCTGATATTTCCCAAACTTTTCGTATCAAAAAGCAACAGTGTAAGCGAGTTGACTAATCATTGAATTTGGTTCCGAAAGCCTCACAGGATTTTTCATCTACAATTTTGTCAACATTTTGAATCATTCATACTATATAGGTAGTATAAGTATATATTTTACAACTTTTATCCGAATAATGCTGCCGAAAATTACACTATCACCCGTCATGGACAGGAATTATCGTTGTGTATGGTAATCAATAATTGATCATTGATGATGATTATCCATCCATATCGTCTACAATAAACAAGGTTTTAGAGTGATTATTCATCTGTATACTATACGGAAAAAGAAGAAAATTAGATCGAAACAATACCTCCCTAAAGCCAACATGTCGGCGACACCAAAAATAGAAGATACGATCTCTTGCGGTCGATAGCGCACTCCAACATAAGTAGGCAGCTAAATGTTGTTGCTTTGGTTTCACAATGCCGCCTTTCCTATACACGTGCGTGCGGTTGAGACTGTCCCAGTCGGTGCCGCATTACTACTGGCACAAACAGTTCCCCAAACTAATTTTATTAGCGGTCAAGCATGGGAATGCTATCATAGTGAGTAGTTCTGTGTAATGGGATGAAGCTAGCCGAAACTGGTAACAAGCAATCAACGTTTCATTCGTGGACGTTGTAAAATATTCTTTATTAATTCGGTTTCGGAGTGGATGGCTCGTTAAATCCTCGACCTTCGGTCTCGGATTCAACTCCAATTATCAGCTCGGGCTTCGCCCTCGACTGATAATTCTGCCATCCACTCCTCAACCTCATGAATAAAGACTATACCCTATACATATTTGAAAGGCAAAACCATAAAAGGACCAATCAAATGCTCCTTCATACTTATTCAAAAACACGCAAACACAATACCTAGTAAGGTATTGAAAAAGGTGAGGGATAGATGGGTAATTGCCTTTTGACTCTGTTAACAAATGAAAATGCGTCTTTTAATTGCGATCAATTTCGTCATTCATTCAACGACATTGTCAGGCTCAAATTTGATTGTATGAAGTAGTGTTGTAAAGTTTAGAAGTGTTGTAGAGTAATGTAAACACTAGAATGTATAGACTTTAGACTATCTAGCGCCTGCGCGTCAGGCATTATAACTGATAATACCATCACTCTCCATTGGGTCGTTAGGGTATTATCGTGCGCGTCCCTCTGAGTTCAAGGGTACTATTGCGTTATAATGATCAGACAGTTTCACAAACATCCCGTAAAACCACAAAATTTTGAATTCTGATAGATAGATAGATAGTAAATGCTGCAAAATATAGGAGGTACGTACGTCGTCTTAAAAGTTGACAATTGTTGGATTTACTCACTAGGTCGGTACATACCTTTTACCTACCTTATGCTATTACCTGCATCCTCAGCATGACGAGACATTTATCGTAATAAGCCTAAAATTGTGTGATAAGGCAATCAACTTCTGTGACAGCAGAGTGGTCTGTACAGAACCCCACAGTTTCAATTCCTTGTTTAACATGCCGTACAGCAAGGATCTTTACTGTGTCCGACAGGCGAGGCACATAACCACTCTGTCTTATATAAACGTCCCGTTGTTATGAAAGGTTTTCTTGTGTTTGACAACGGGTGCCAACACAGTACTCAGTTACAACAAGTAGATGTTGTATAAGTCATCTTTATGTGAGAGACGAGGCGGAAGGCCGGAAGAACGGACCAATCCATCAAGTACAAGACAAGGTAACCCAATCCCTAACATAACATACCTCAAAAAGGTGGTCGCTGTGCTCGATCAGAAAAGCAGTGTAAGCAACAAGGTCGTCCAATTGATCTGACATAGTGGAGTTACCAATACAGAGATTAGTAGCAGTGTCCATCTGGTTTGATTTCAAGATGTGGGGAGCAAAGATGAGACCAAGATTGTGTGAGTCCATCAAGTTGACAGGGTTTACTGACACTTCGTTCAGGAGCAACATCAACATCTGTAGTGGATTCAAAGGTTGTTTTGATCACCATATTCTTATTGGTGATCACTTAATGAGATATATTACCGTATATATATATTATATCAATACAGTGTACTGTGTATACTTTTGAACCTTCAAAAACATCCTGTTTTCTTCTGGAAGCAGCAAGAAGATGAGCTGTATACATTTCATCTTGTCTTTTTCATTATGCACTTCTGAGATGTTCAAAATCATCCTT
This sequence comes from Beroe ovata, assembly GCA_946803715.1. NCBI lineage: Eukaryota > Metazoa > Ctenophora > Nuda > Beroida > Beroidae > Beroe > Beroe ovata. Next base: position 55,630 of record CAMPET010000174.1, on the reverse strand, counting down.
TTAATATGCTTTGACCAATGGTGCAAATCCAAAGCAATGCTGACAGAATGTCAAAATTGAGTAAAAAATTTCATTGAGTACATACTAGATATTTCTACATGGACGGGGATGTGCTTTGCAAGAAGTGGCGATTCAGGCAGGTCAGAGATGTACTGTTTGAGAATTGATGCTGCATCGTGCACTGTGAACTCTTCCTGACCATCCCAATCAATCATATTCCCGTGACTGTTGAGAAGCTTTCTTATATCTTTGATTCTCTTGTTGGAGCCACACTTTCGGAATATTCCAGTGCAGTGGACATCTGTGGTGTACAATATCAAAGAGTCATTTCAAGTGATGATATTATCTATAAATGATTGAAATGAGGAAAAGTTTTTTTTTCAAGAACACGTCACTTTCAGCTCGCAAGTCGAGATGAAACTCCTCAATTTGGCAGGATTCAAGAAAAATGATTTGCAGGTGTTACAGCATTTTTAGATTTTTGATTTAGGCTTTGATTGATGTCAAAAGTTGGGAAAAATTGTGTAGCGATTTTTCGCGTGAAGCATGTGTTTAGTCTTTACCACACATCAGCCATCCCAGGCATTTCATATGCCAATAAGCTTATTTGCTGCAAATATTACATCTGTGCCACTGGAAATGTCTAGTTCAAAATTATACAGTTCCATACCCAATTATCAACAGGTTTTCTAGAAATAGGTACCTACAAAACATGCATTGTGCTTACTTTGCTTGAGAAATATGAAAAGCTTTTTCAGTTTTGTGGGAAGCTCTTTTGCAAGGGGCTTCTCAAATATAACTTCACTGTCGCCTGAAAGTAATAACAATTCATCATTTGACCCTTAGGGATACAATTGATTGAGCTGTATCGAGTGTTATTCCTATTATAATTTCTTTATGATATTTTCTATGCATTACAGCATGTGCCATGCATGTTGCTATTTTTATGTTACTTGAAAAGGAAGGTTGAAAATGCACGAAGATTTAAACTTACCAACACTAATTAAGATCGAATTTGAGGTTGAAAATGGAGCAACATTCCAGAAATATTCCCAATTCCAGATTATCAAAATCAGATTCAGCTAATATTCAAATTCAGTCTCATTATTTTGTCAAAGACATCATAGGTAATCAAAGTCAATGAGAAATTATAATCGCACTCATTCCAAATTCCCAACCTGAGTTTGAATCATCACTATTTTGGAACATGCCTCTTGCAGCTGTAGTCAGATCGAAAATAACATTCCTTCTTACTAAGGAAGAGTTGTCAGGGGATTCATTATTCTCATCATCTTCAGAGTTTTTCTTCTTATCACTGCCGATAATAAGTTTCAATAATAGATGTCTGTAGAGATCTGTGTTTGCAATGTATTCAACATTTTTGGCAAATGGATAAATTGTTGAAGGGCAGGAAAAATTCATTTATAGTTAAATCTATAGTTAAATTACCTTATCAGTTCGGAATAGTTGGGTACATCAATATATTTTGATAAAAGACTAAGTATTATCATTATAATACTATGTGTTCCCTTCAAATTCTCCATCCTGTTACAAAAGACTGTTATTTTGAGGTTGTCTTTAACATTTCATAGCCACCCACTGACTTTACATGAAACTACTTCCTGACTACTACTGACCCCCAGCTGACGCCCTGGGGGTCAGTAGGGGGTCAGTAGGTGAGTAGGGGTTCAGTAGGGGGTCACCAGGGGGTCAGTAGGGGGTCAGCAGGGGGTCAATTATATATTTTCATACGACCCTTTTATATCATATAAGTTATTTTCTACCCTAAACCCTTGGAAATTTACATGACCTTGCTAATATTCATTTTTTCATTTTAATAGTACTGAAATGAGCAATAATCATATTATTATAAATAAAATAGATTGCGCAGCCACTGATACTTGCCTGTGCACACGTTGCGCGCCCCTGTTCTACTCAGTGAACTGAAAAGTCGTAGAAAGGAGACGCGCAGCGCGCGCGGAGTATTTGGGTCACGCAGCGCGGGAACATACTTGCCCCTGGCCCTATGCTCATGCTATTCATGATTTTGCGTTGCACTATAGGCACCCCCGGAACTGGGGTCCGCGCTATTCGGCGTTCGCGCTCGACGTACGAGTGTCATTTGCACTCATCGACTAATATTTGCGTCGCGCCGCGCATATGCAATAGACTCAAAATCATTTTGTTTCCAAAACTTGAACAAAAATTGGCGTATGACTAATTGTGGAAATAACTGAAGAACTATGGATGATTTTAACCATGCGTCTATGCATAAGTGCATAACTCTAAGAGTAGCTCAACCAAAGAGTAAGATGGTTCTGTTGATTGAATCATTCTTTTTGTTTCACTCCTCTTATTCAAATTTGAATGCTTCTAAAAAAGTTTTGAATTGGTAAGTGGTAGTTCTCTCATCATTCCAATAAGGTTTCGATCAAGTTTCATCTTCATTAGTTAGTGTCTAATCAGTGTCTTTAGATGAATGTCCTACTCCTATTGACCCTATAACAGTGGTCTGGGGATCAACTCCATATTTAAAGCTCAACATTTGATTTTGAACCTGCAAACATCAACCCTGATAGGTGAGTGCAAATTGAATGCTGCTGTTATATCAGATTGTCTTCAGTACTGCATCAAGTTGTACCATGTAATTTGGAAATCAATGATTGATGTTGGCTGCACTCTGATCCATTAGCAATGTTTTTGCTTATCCAACTCCCTCTCCCTCCACATCCAACCTCTTCAGCCAAGTTTCCCCCCTCAATGCTCTGTCAACTTCTCCAGGAACACATGACAGTTGACAATGTTATGGATGTAACTTCAACAATTAAAGTAAAATATTAAAGTAGGTAACAAAAGGGGAAATTAGGTAGGAAGCAAGTTGGCACGGTAATTGGGCAAATCATGAAATTACAGTGATCTAGCTCAATTAGTCTGTTGTCAGCTTTGCCCTTGGATGCCTCTAACCATGAATATTAATCTCTCTAATTTTATTATTGAAATGAACCTTTGACCAGAGAGATCATATTATCATGTTAAGTAATTCTGAGTCAGTTCCAATATTACCATACAATTCTGTCTCTTCTCTCCTCTCAATGGACGCACATAACAACCCTCCAACTCAAAGTACAACAATCTACGCGGGCAGCAAACCACCAGATGAACATGAAGATGAGCAACCCATAGCTGGTGAGGAAACTGGACCTGCCATGGAAGATGCCGTACCAGAGCAACCTGAACGAACATCCTCACTCAATATCCGTTCCTCTCGAACTGAGGTAAGACCCCCGACATTCTCACAAAAACAAGACTTTGACGACTTTGCTAACCGCTTTCTCAATTGGCTTTCGATCATTACACCCAATGATAGATTAAATCACAAAAATTTCTTCCTATCACTCATTGATGACGACAAAACATACCATAAGCTGTTCAATTACAAACTTCCTGAAAATGTTGATCATGTCCCAGAAAAGTTCATCAAAGCATATAAACGATTCATGGCACCTGCTACCATTAAAGACATACAACACAAGCTCCTTGATACTAAACAACAGCCTGACGAGACCATAACTGACTTTGCTGACACGATTGAAAACCTCATGCTAAACGCATCAGAAAGTGACGAATGCAAACAGACCCTAGGATACAACGCGTTTTTAAGTGGGCTAAAAGACAATAACATTAAACAGAAGCTTTATGAATCTGACATTTATACATTTAACGAACTCGTTATGAAGGCCAAACGAATTGAATCTGCATCTAATATTGTCCAACGCACAGATACTGACGAACTCGAGGTTTTTGCTACATCTGACTTAGCCCCAGCACCAACTAACACGACACGACCTACTATCAATACAAACACGACGTATATGCCACATGCCTTCCCACATCATTCACAACTTAACAACAACCAACCTAGACCTAACAACCGTACTAAGTCTTGCTACTTTTGTTCTAAACCTGGTCATCTATATAGTGATTGCTGGCATTACCAACGATTTATAGCAAACCCACAGCATGTTCCATTTCATTCTGCTAACATGAGACATACAAACTGCAACAGATTTAACGCTCCTACAGTTTTTTCGTCCCCACATGCCAGGATCAACCCATAACTCAGGTTACTCACACAGACACAGCTTTGTTGGGGCTTAGGCCTGCATGTTCAGACATTCGGTCCTAAATTACTATACTAATCATTTCTTTGTGTGTTTTATAGTTTGTGACATTTGTCTACATCTGTACTGTGATGACTTATTATTTTAGTCGTGATCATAATGTTCTCTGGTTATTTTCGATACTACCATCCTTATCATCATGTTGACACCATCATCATAGTGATGTGAAATATCAAGATCAATCGATTAGATTTATCTGGATTTCTTGTGTGTACTGTTTTGAGTGTTTGTACTGTGTGAGGGTGTGTGTGTACTGTTTGTAGTATGTGTGTGTTTGCACTGTGCATGTATGTGCGTGGTGTTTATTTGTGTGTCGTGTGTGCATGTGTGCCTGTGTTTGAGTGTGTATGTGCGCGTGTGTGTGTGCGTGTGCCTGTTTGTGTGTGTGTATGTATGTATGTGTGTGTGTGTGTGTGTGT
>CAMPET010000174.1:27270-50849 GCA_946803715.1 Beroe ovata | reverse complement strand
ACGGGTGCGCTTCCGTTCTTGTTTGTGTGTGTGTGTGTGTAAGTATCAAATGTTAAGTTATGATGGAATATTTACGGTAAACTTCAGTACTTCTTCCAGGAGTGCATGAAAGCAGTTAACTCTCCATTTCTGGTGGACCCCCTTGAAAGATCGACACGGGCGCGCCCTACAGCAGGAGCACAGGCCGTTCAGCAGCGTGTAACCGCCGTGCTAGGGACCAGATCTTGTCGCCAAGACTTCATAAAGACTCTGTCCACGCAGTTTGATGAGTACTGGTTTGAACACCTATACTGGGGAAGGGATATGGACAATGTTGAACGGATAAAAAACGTTGGGGGATTCCTGAACGCTTGCTGTGAGGCCGCAGGAATTCATACCATGGACCTGTTGAAGCCTCAGCACAGTAGATGCACGGGTTGTAATGTCTTTGTTGCACTCAAAGACAAGCAGCATGCTTGCAGAGATCCCAGAACTCTGGTGCCATCATTAGGTGCTTCATTCAAGAGGAGTACTAGTTATGACCCTGCATCCCTGGCCACCATTGTGGACAGGCCAGAGGATGTCAACATTGCCACTCTGCAATATTTGATGGATGTAATCAGAGGTAACCGCTCCAAGATCAAAACATGGGGAGGGTCCCACACTCTTGAGGGAAATTTAAAGTTCTTGATTTTGGAAGAGCGCCAGACCGTACCCGTAGGGATCCAGCAACTTCTCATTGCAAGTGTGGCATTTGCCTGCTCCGAGGCAGTTGCTGAAACCTACAGGTCGGTCATGGAATCGTATCACAACAGGCGCTATCAGAATGCGGGACAATCAAACGATGACATCCGTCTGATTAATTCGTGCGCATTAATGAGCTACCGATTGGTGCTAGCACAGCCTTCTGCAGACGGGTGTCATCCCTTCTTGGTGTTAGACCGACTGCAGCCTACTCTTCCATCGACAAGATATAGAGGAAATTTAAAACCTCGGTCCTAATAAAAAGACTAAAAAAGGAGAAAAGTGGATTTTTTCACTTTTAAATGTTTATTATTTGTTTGATTTGTTATTTATCTAATTTTTTGTATTCTACTCTATTGCTATAGTTGTAATGAATTCTTACATCTATAACTGCAGCCATAATTAAACAAGAAATATTGTCTTTAGTTGTCTACATTACAACACAAAGTAACGATACATCGCAAATTTGCACGTGTCCCACCAATAGTCACCCATAAGCTGCTTAGTGCTTAGCTTGATCATGAAATCACCACAAACAATGCGGCATATAGCAATGAGACGGTCTTCAAACAAGAAACGGGGGTATGAGCTGTTCAACCAGGAGAATCTCGAAGAATATGTTTTGCTTTATCAATGACAAAGAAGACATCACTGCACAACATGGACGCATCAGTCATAAAAGCAAAGAATTATGGTGTCTTCCCTTTTTGGAAAACATACAAGCTCAAAAGGGACGAATAATAAAACTTTAGAGCTAAGGTGTTAGGTGGGTCACGTGACAAAAAGTATTAACATTTAACCATTAGCCCCGAAATCTTTGAGAAGAATGGATCAGTTTCAAAACTCCCTCCGTAAGTTTATAAGCACCTCAAATAGTCATATAAATTCTGGCAAAGCGATTAGATAATGCTATAGTAAAAAAGGTTGAGAATCATGACTTTCTCCGGGCATCGAACCTGTGCGATCGTCATAAAAGTCTGGCGCTCTACGGTATACGCCACGATCACGCGGTGTCGAATCGAATCTTAGTCTTTATAAATTATGTATAAAGTCCTTGATACTTTAGTAGTGGTGCCTGCCGTGCCTTTGTCGCGCGTTTTATAGTGCACGCAGGCACAGCGCTAGGCATATATGCCCAAAACACGACGCTCGATTCTCAGACCATGAAAAGTAGCAGAAAATAGTGAATTTTAAAAATAATTTTTGAAATATGTTTTTTTAGAAAAAGCTTTTTTTTATGAATTAAACGACAGAAATAACGAAATTTTGGCTAGGAATGTTGTGCCTAAATTCCTCACTTTCTGCCACTGGGGGTTTAATATCATTTTACTACTGTATCTTTTGTTATCATTTTAAATTATCATTTTACCATTTCCACAAACAGGTCATGGAATCTTCCCAGAGGATATTTATAATGGTAAGAACTTGCCAATTCTTTTTCTAATCTTGTAACAAGGTTATGACTCTGTTTAATTCTGATCAATTTTAGTTTATAAATTTCAGTTTATATATTTCAGTTTATATATGTTGCTGTTGGATTCTCGTGGATTGTTGTTCTTTATGCCACCTATCAGAAAGAGAGACAGCTACTTCACTCATAAAGCTCCATTATTCATGTAAGATATTATTGACATATGTTTCATTGTGCCAATGCTCATACATAATTGTTGGAAGTTCTTACCGTGGATATGATATTACTATAAAATCGTAGCTTGTAGATTAAGTTCTTTGATAATTCAGTTTCTTTCTGTTGCATGGGTTTTACTAGCCTCCATGAAATGATGTATATTCGAATAAAACATGAAATGGTAAAGTTTCTCCCACATAATATTTATATTGTCTATTCATATGAGACATTATCCATCATTTTTCTCAGGGACCATGCCAATCTCGCTTGTTCAATGACATCAATGAGCAACAAGAGGAAACTGGAAGAAATTGAATCAAACTTTACAAAATCATTCATCTTCAAGGTCGTTAAGGAGGCTAACCCTCAGAAATCGGACAATGTAGTGACAGATCTTGTTCATAACCACATCAAAACAAATTCTCACATCTTCCTCAAGGAACCCTACAAAAAGCCAGCATCTAAAGTGAAATCGAACAAGCAACTATTATCCAACACTGAGAAAAAGAAATTAGGTCTCTGTAAACTTCAACGGGGCGAGACAAGCTTCAAGGAGTTGGTTCCTGTCCACAAGATTTGGTGTGACTACATGACAAGCATTGGTAGTAAGCTTGAAGATATTTCACAAGCTGATATGCATGGGTGTTTTTTAACTGTCACCAAAACAAAATGCCCAGCACTTTTACAAAAATGTGGCATTGTTGCAATGGAGTCTCTAAATACTTTCACTATTGTAGATGAAAATGATGGTGTTCATGTTCTGCCGAAACGAGGTAGTGTTTTTAGTTTTTTGTTGGATGGGAGTATCATAAACATATTTGGTAATAATTTCTTATATCGGCCAGGTGACAGAATTATGAAAAAAGTTGGTAAATATAAGATTGTCAGTATCTAAATATTTGTACCTTCATAGTGCTTTTCTAATAACTATTTTTAGAACACTATATTAATTGATTATTTCACCTTAGCAACTTGTACACAATACCAAATGAACGATAATGATTTGAACTATGCCCCAACTAGTATGTCCCGTTAAAATAACGCTATGTGTACCAATGTCGGTTACATCCACTTTACTGGTGCTAATTCAACCTCTGACTCAAACGATGAAACGCCTGTTTTGCAGCTCAACTGCTTTGGAACTAGAACAGTCATAGATTTCGGAGAAGTATGTTCTTTTTTTCGAAAAATTAGACACTTGCAAAATTATCCTCTTCTCACCCTTTCCAATGTTATTTAGTGTACCAAATTTTATGTTGTGTCGAGTTTTCACTCCCGCTTATCCAAGGTAAAAGCTGGAAAGTCTGGTACTGCCAAGTTTACCTTGGAAAACCCGTGGCAAGAAGAGGTGGTGTTGGAAACTGCAAGGTTCGCCCGAACTGCTCATATCGTGATACACGGACATTCTGTAGATGAGAGTAGAACAAGGACGTACAAAGTACCCCCGCTCTCCTGTGTCGATATCAATCTTGTCTGGACACCAGGTACTCTGTCTTGACGTCTCTTTCAGTTCTGGGGACATTTTCAGCCCAGGATTTTCTCACTCACCTAGCTGGAGATGAGATCGCATGATGCGAAGTTCTTTCGAGATCTCTGGAGATATCGTTCTGTTTCAGCTAAAGATGGGTCAGGAGGAATGTCTGATAGTATCGAGCTACAATGGGGAGCTAAGAAATTCTGTATACGACTTGTCGGTACAGTCATAGAGATGAAGCAAAAGAAGGTCAGTTTCCTCAATTCCAATCTTATAATTGGCTTACTCGTCAATGTTATTATGATTGTGTCCAAACGGCCAATTCTATTGCCACTCTCACCGCGCGCGATCAAAAGTTCAGATATTCGTGGTCGCCAAACGACATTTTCTTCAACTGACGACTCAGCGCGCGCAAAACTTTACATTTCCACAATTTTCAAAATTTCGAATACCCGCGCTTCGAATGAAAAACATACACAAGTCATTGACGAACTATCGGTGATCCAGTTCGGAGTTTGCAGTTGAAGGCTTAAACTCTGTTCAGAAGGGTATGAGAAGAGTCAAGAAAAAGCCTGTAGTCCCGAAACAGCATAACATAAGCATTGCCGATGATGAAAATGACTGTCAAGTAAGAACTATACTTTCCATCTACTTTCCTTAGGTTTTTAAACAGCAAAAAAGTTCGACACATAACCTTAACCGCACCTATTACAGCGGTTTCGCGGCGTCACAAGTCACACTGCCGGTAAAGACATGTTACTGAACACAGTACAATCTGCAATGGAGACCAGAGCATTAAAACAGAATCAAGACAGCAATATCAACCAATTGAACCAACTGTCGTGCGGGACTGCGACCAATGATAACCACCAGTTTAAGCCCCTCAACATAACCGACAAACCTGTCCAAAAACCTGTTCCTCTGAGCAAAGCTGTCCTCGATTCAGCTAACGAACAACGAATGCCTGAACCTCTGTTTGTGACAAGTCCATTCGCTGCTCTGGATACACCGGTTTGTACAGCCCAACAGATAACTTTCTGCTTCACTATTTACATTCTGGACGTCAATATGCACAATCCAAGATATACTGATATCCTCTTGCCCCCCCCCCCATTACGCTTGAATACACATAATGCTACTGTAGAGAGGCCGGAAACGATGGTTTCCACGAAGGGAAGTGCGGGAGTGTAAGCGACACCGTCGAACTGAGGAATTTGTCATGTTGACAGACATGTGTGGTGTGAGTGTGAGAGCATGTCTGGTAGTCTGATTCTATCATAGTGGGGATGTTAGAATGCTGGTAGAAATTCCTGCTACTCCCTTTATCGCTGTTGCATAGCAACTTCTAAACGTGAGAATTGATCATGTAGCTATAGATTAGAGCGACTTATCATCTAATTAATTATATCCAAGCAATAGTCGTTGTGATGTCACAATGTCTTTGATTTATGTCACATGGAAGGAAAAATTCTCAGTGCCGAATTCCCATTGGCGAATTCACCCTGAATGAATCTCATCTCTATAGTCTAGGACTCAATAGTGTTGGACTGTATGACTCACACCCTTTTCAACAATCCCACAGTTCTCACAGCTCAGTGATAATCCTACCAAAGGCTGCAACACAACACCTACTGTTCCCACCCAACCAAGTGCTCCCACCCTACTCCCTCCCCTGCCCACTCCCACTCCCAACATAGCGGATTCGGGTGGGAGCAGTAGTGGAGGGGAGGGGAGCACGGGAACGCCCAGAAAACGGCGGACATGGGGTGCACCTGCCTCAAACCCTCTCATGCTCACTCCCATGGTTATGACAAGGTATCTTCCTGTCGAAACGCGTTACATGATATTATGCCAGGATGTTCGCAGTTTTTTAACCCCTCATTCCATGACAGGGGCGCTCTGAAAAGGATAGCAGAGGATAGTTCTGCCCAACAAACGTTCATGGAGTGCCATACTCTAGGAGGCACTGCACAGCAAACATTCATGGAATGTCATACGATGGGTCCAGTGGACAGCATCCTGGAGAAATTATCTCCACCGAGATCACGGAGTTTCGAGCAGCCGCTGAGTCCTCGTCCATTTACTCCGCCCCTAGAGGAGGAACCGCTCACAGAACGTGTTATCTCCGCCCAACACCCACCTGCAGATCCCCACCCTCCTGCAGATCCACCTCCATCTGATGGGGTCGCTGCTGTTACTACTGACGATATTCCTGTCCCCAGTATACCTCCAAGCGCAGCTCTGCAACTCAACATCAGTCCCGAAAATTTGGGTCGTAGCTCAGGTGGTCCTCTCACAGCAACTCCTCTCCATCCCGTGAGTCACGTTATAGGACACGTGACATCAGGTCATAGGACACGTGACACTAGGTCATAGTACACGTGACACTAGGTCATAGGACTCGTGACACTAGGTCATAGGACACGTGACACTAGTTCATAGGAAACGTGACACTAGGTCATAGGACACGTGACACTAGGTCATTGGACACGTGACACTAGGTCATAGGACACGTGACACTAGGTCATATGACACTCTGCGATATGACATTATGACACGTTTCGGGTGACTCGTATTGGTTCCATTCCCCTATCATTGCTATTCTATAAGATTCTATTTATCCGCAGTCTATGAAGTTGTCAATAGAGAAGAGGGAAGATAACTTGCCATGTTTCAATACGAGTATCATCCCACACCCATCGCCCAAAGCGAGTACTCAGCCTCCTAATCCCAATACTGACAGGGTTAGAACTGTTGATGTCTTGTTCCAAATTTCCATTCTCTGTCATGTTTGCCGTGTTGGCTGTTTGAACTATTTTGAGACTATCTTGTTGACTGTTTTGATATGTCTTTGCAGGACTCCGCTGCATTTGTAACAGCTGCCATTGAGACCACAAACTCAACTGTCGATCTCTCTAACGAGGAACAACCCAAGAAAGTTCGTACACGATCGGTTTCGGTACCTTTTCCATCAAAAAACTATTTTGTCAGTTGTTAAGTACATAATCTATTCTCCTAATCCCAATTATACAGGACAAAATGAAGGGTTCTACCAAAGCGAACAAACCTGTCGCCATGGCAACATCGCAACCGGCTAAGACCAAGAAAGCAGAGGTTCACTTCCAGAACCCAGTCATAAGACAAGCCACCTCAACCACAACCCGACCAAAAACTGCCCCCGGGCTAGCTCGGAGAGAGGCATTGAAGAAGAGTATCGGGCAAGATAATCTTAGGACACTAAACCCTGGTAGACGTAGATCACGGAGCGCTACTAGGGCAGACGAGACCCCTCGAAATGCTATCGATATGAATGTCCGACAGCCGAAACGGAAAGGTGAGCAGCATCGCTGCGATCCATCCATGATCCTATCAGATTCGTACTGCGTCTATGATTTGCACTGATCTCTGATAAAGCTGATATCAGCTTATCAGGATGATCACCTTCTCTCGAATTCCACAGATTTGGTGACACCCGTCATGATGGGACCTCCAACTGTCACCGGCAAGTCACCCTCCAAGAGACCCCGTCCCCTTAACCGGGTCATGGCATCTGATGACACGTTCAGGGAGAAAAGACACAGGAGTCAGGATGTGCCCAAAACACCCGGGAATCCTGGTACGATGTGGTTTGTGTGCAGTGACTGAGTTTAGGTGTGATGTACCATGTGCTGGTGCTGGTGCATTTCTTGCAGACTATAAGAGGTTGAATAAATGATATCAACTTTGCAGTAAAGAAAGGGCGGAAGAGTGTAGTGGCACCGTCAACTGGCACCAGAGTGAAAATGCAAACTTGCAAAGGCAGACTTAGCGGTATGTTCCGATCTAGTAATAGTATGAGATATAGTAACGATAAGATGATATACTAGTAACGATAATGATATTCAGTTATTCTTGCAATACCCAATGCTGATATCCTAACATGCCCTGATTCTAAACTGAAGATCAAGTATTTTCAGCTATACCTCGACATCCGCTAGCTCTCTCAACTGCGAGTAACATTTACTTCGATGAGAAGTGGAAAACGAAACAAGAGCGTAGTTTCACAGTGTGGCTGAACTTTTATCTGAGTCCACCTCAAGGGTCCCTCACCCCCGAGTACCAGAATAATAGGGAAATTGCAAAAACTGCGGCCAGGAAGGCCCGAAAATCAGGTGGGTACTGATTCACTGTTCGATATTGCTCTCCTCCATGACACAGTTACTCACTGAGTAACCGTGCAGCACAGAGTTCCTACTCGAAATCTTTGACCTAGACGGACAGAAAACTCTCCATTGAATTCCTAATTTTCAAGACAAAGCGACTATTTGTAGTTATTTACTATGTTTTAACTTTTTGCTTCCCCTGCACTCAGTGGCTGCCCCGGACAATGCAAAGAAACTCGCTAAGATTCAAGCTGAGCGGAAACTACTTCATGCGGAAAGACGAGCATGTGCTATATTCCAGGTGTGTATTACTCATATCACGTGACATACGTGTAACTCATAATAGTTAATAATGTGTCAACTGTGATTGTGCCTCATGATGTGTCACTTATGTGTCATGATGCGTCACTTGCGCCATTGTCCAAGTTTTACACCCCGATACGGGTCATCATATTCAGTAATATAGCTACAATCTACATGTACCTACTCTCAGTCGAAAGAAACAGCTCTGCTCAAGCTCGAGCAGGAGATAAACGATGGCAGGCTATCAGTTCGGAGTGATAGGAAACTCGATGCGGATCTGGGTATGTGTCTTAGTCTGGCTGACACAGTTCAATACGCGCAGCCTACCTTTTAATGAGTCTTTACTCCCTCCCTTGATATGCAGTCAGGCATTTTCAAAATTCTGCACTCATTTGACAGGTTTGAAAGGTCAGCTTATCGACCTGTTGTTGTGCTACAACCCCGTATGGTTAAGGCTGGGTCTTGAAGTTCTCTATGAAGAAGTCCTGCCCTTGGCAGACCATAGAGTAAGTCCTACACTCGTCACTCATTTCTTCAATATCAAATGATTTCATAATGATTGAGTATGGTCATTGACCACCGTTCACTCAACAGTCACCATCTTGGTCACCATCTTGGTCACCATCTTGGTGACTGAGATGAGTTCATTTCTCGCAGGATCAGGCTGGTATTGTCTCGTTCCTGAACGCCCGATTCGTCAACAATCCCATGATAGCACAGAAATATGCTCACCCGACAGTGCCGGGATCGTATGGGGCAGGTTACGAGCAGGAACTCAGGAAGTTTACCCTAAAGAAGGTAAATAGGACTCAAAATTCATTTCAATGCTTTCACGGAACTCTTGAGAACATTGGAATTGAACAGCTGTTTTTACTCGTTATAACAAACAGAGCTGTAACCTAGATATACCTCACGAACCACATCTCTACTTCAGTTCCTCATGCTTGTTCTGCTCTTGGATACAGCCAAGTCTGCCCGATTGCTGGAGTACGATCCCTGTCTCTTCTGTCTGAAGTCTCCGCACAAGACCAGTCGTTCCATCCTCATATCGTTCTCTAATACCTTCCTTAGCGGAGAGGGTGACATCACCAAGCACCTGGGTTACATCGGGTAAGTTCGTCAAATAGATTTATTGCCATATAGATTGAGATCCGGGATACCTGGAGTTTGTGAATAGTGAGTTGAAAGGAAATGGGAAAATGAGTTAGTTGATTCATAATGGATTATCTGATAAACAGGCAGCTGTCACGGTTGCGCCTACATTGCATCACAAATAACTGTTCAGGTACACAGTACAGCACGAGCAGAAAGTTATTGAGGAGGTTGACTACACAGTCCGTCAGATACAGACAGAACTACGGGACGGAACTCGTCTAACTCGAGTCACGGAGATCATCACAGAGACGAGCCTGACTGACAAGCTGCGGGTTCCCGCAGTTAGCAGACTCCAGAAGCTCCACAATGTGGGGCTCATGCTGACCAAGCTTACCGAGGAGGGGGTCACGTTGGACAATGAGCCCGGTGGTCCAATCGTCGCTAAATCTGTGGTAGACGGGAATCAGAACCTTACTCTAGCTCTGATATGGAGAATGATATACCAGTATTCTATCACGAGACTGCTGTCGGTAAGCCAGCTGAAAGCTGAAAACAGCATCCTCAGGGAAATGCTTTCCCGGAAGAAGCATGTCAGGCAAGCCACCAATGAGGATGAAGATGACTTTGTCTTGGGTTTGCCATTCCGGCGATTGTCAGTGGATGAGCGCGGTTTCTTCAAGAGTGAAGAACTCAGTGCTCTCTTGGACTGGTGTAAGATTGTGTGCAGTTTCTACGATGTTCCTGTGGATAACTTCACAGTTTCTTTCTCCGATGGAAGAGTATTGTGTCTGCTCATCCACCACTATCACCCTGACTTGATATCATTTCATAAGATAAGAATGCAGACATCTATCTCTCACCAACTCATGGAGATGAACACTTCTCGTGACTACCTTTCCGACTCCCTTCTCAACCCGGAACAGCACGCAGAGAACGAGAAAGAAAACTTCCGGCTTCTTGCCGATGCTATGAAAGGGCTCAACGAAGTTCCGAACATGATATTCACACAAGACATGGTCGGCACTATTCCTGATGAGAGGGTTGTGATCACGTTTGTCGCATACCTCTGTGCAGCCTTGGTTGATATATCCCAGGATTTCAGAGCAGCACAGAAGATTCAGAGGGTATGGAGAAGGTATAAGTTCCTCCAGAGGTTCAAGGATGGCAGAGAAAAGAGACAAAGTGCTATTCAAGTACAAGCATTGGCTCGGCGCTTGCTTGCTCGAAATAAGCTTGATGTACTCAAGAAGGACCGAGAGGCAATAATGGCATCAAAGCGGGAGTATGCAGCTCGAAAAATACAGTTTAACTGGCGGACACTCAAATCCATGGTGGCTACTAGGCGTGAGTTCATAGAGAAAAGAGCAGCTGCTGTAAAGATACAACGAGCCTACAAGAAGGTCCTTGAAGTGAGGTGGCAAGACAGGATTGCTGCGGCAAAGAAGATTCAAAGTACATGGAGAGGATATAGGGATCGTTGCAGCTATTCTAAAATGAAGGATTCTACCGTGAAAATACAGTCGTTTTATCGAATGTACAAAGCACAGATTAGATACTCTCAGCAAAAAGCAGCAGTCACCAAAATCGCTGGTGTGTGGAGAGCACATGTGTTGATGAGAGAAGCCAGAGTCGTGTATGTGAACAAGATCAGGGCTGCAATTTCTATTCAGAAGCACATTAGGGGTCATCTGTCCAGAAAGAATACAAGCAACATCAGGGCCGCTATGAAGATCCAGTGCCTTTATCGCAGATACAAGGCTAAAGTTGCCTTAGAGGATATGAGGTGTCAACGAGAAATTGTAGCACAACATATAAGTGTTTGTGTTATGGTCCAGTCCCTAATGAAAGGATTTTTCATCAGACAAAATATTGACCTCTTGAAAAAGGCTACCGTAAAAATTCAGAGCCACTTCAGATCTTATCTTCAAATGAAAAGATGCAGAAGCGATTTCTTGGACCTCAGGGGTAAAGTTTTGACATTGCAAAGCTTTTTCAGAGGGTATCTTGTGAGGAAGCAGCTTGAACAACAGAGAGAAGCTGCTGTAAAGATACAGGCTGTATTTAGGGGTTACCGCACCAGAACTGATATCAGTTCACAAGATGATGCAGCACTAATGATACAAGCAGCATTCCTTGGATATACTCTCATGAAATATGACAAAATGCAATTCCAAATTAAACGAGAGGCTTGCCGCTTGATCCAGAGTCATTTCAGGGGTTATCAAGTGAGGAGAGATCTCGCAGTTGCATCTGATGCTGCTGTGCTTATCCAGAAAGTGTTCAGAGGATACCAAGTCAGAACGGAATTGTATAGAAAGAACAAATCTGCAAGAATCATCCAGTCACAGTTTATGGGGTACATGCTGATGAAGGCTGAACGTGGTGAGTTTTTAACGAAAAGGAATGCATGCATCAAGATTCAGTCGTACTGGCGAATGTGTGTGTTGCTGCGTAAACAATCTGAACTCCGAAGTGCTACCATAAGGATACAAGCACACTGGCGTATGTACCAGGAAAAAACAAAATATCTCGTAATGAGGGAATCAACAGTTCTCATTCAGCGAATGTGGAGAAATAACAGGTTGAGAAAGACAGCTCGAGATCAGAGGATGAACCTGTTGAAGACTGTTCTCCTCATTCAAACCAGATACCGAGGCAAGACAGTGAGAGACACTCTCATGAAACAGCAATGCCGAGCTACTCTCATTCAGTCTGTCTTCAGAGGCTTCCTTGTACGGAAACAAATTTCCCTCATGAACACACATGCTACCACAATTCAGTCCTGCTACCGTGGGTACAGGGAGATGAAGCATTGCCGAGCCAGATTCGAAATGATGAGGAGTAGTGCTGTTATTATTCAGTCTCATCTGAGAGCACACCTCACCAGGCGGGAGATTGCTCTGTCACACACTGCTGCAACCAAAATACAGAGTGTTTATCGCGGATATTTAGTGAGAACTGAGGTGTTACAGATGCATGCTGCTGCGGAAATAATACAACAGTCTTACAGAGGATACACAGAGATGAAAGTGTTGAGACAACAGTTTCATACAGCAAGAAAAGCGATCACAACCATACAATCGTGTGTCAGGTCGTGGCTGGTTCAACGGAAAATTGCACGGGCAAACCAGGCGGCTACCAAGATTCAGGCAATCTACAGACGATATTGTGTTATGAGGTTGTACCAGCAGCAGAGATGTAGTGCAGTGTTCATTCAGGAACATGTCCGAGCTTGGATAATTGGAAGGAGGACAAGAGAGGAATTCATGGCTGTCAGGGACAGTGTTATTCGTGTTCAGTCCCATTTCCGAGGTTATCTTCTTCGGAAACAGATCCAAAAACAACACATTGCTGCTGCTAAGATACAAGCTACCTGGAGGATGTTCGTTGCTAGGAGTGATTATATAGCAGCTCGTGAAGCTAGTGTAATGATTCAATCTGTATGGAGAATGTACTGCCAGCGACAGACATATCTTAACCTACATGCCCAAGCCACCAAGATACAGGCATGGTACAGAATGTGTCGACAGAAACTACTTTATCGGAACCAGATGTCTTGCCTCAGGGAAATTGAACGAATCAGGCGAACAATCCTCTCCAATCCCTCCTATACTGAAGTGAGTACTCGATTCCATCCTCTGATCCGTTAACTCTGTTTTGAATGAATTTGTCTATTTCTGAGAGGTGACCTTGTTTTTCCACTTTTCAGGTTGGAGCAATTGCGGAATATTTGAAAGGTTTAGCTCAATAGACCACGAGTGTATACAGTGGTAATCCTCTGGAATTGACAATTCTTTGGAAAGACAGGTGAAATCGACAATCAACCCTATCCATTGGTCCTTAGTTCAATATTGAGCTAATCATGTTCAAGTCTCTGTTTGCTCTAACTTAGAGACTAGAGTCTAAGTTTGTTTTTTGATCAATAAAGCTGTGCTTATTTTTGGACTATATAATTTGAAATAAGGTATCTGTAGACCAGATCTCATATGCAGTAGGTACTGGTGTCGTAGCACTTGTGTTATAGATATTTGACATGAGTTAGGATAGCTGTGTACCTAGTAAGTAGTTCAGTGTTGCTTTGTGCAGTGCGCGCGAGCCTTATCAGAACTACTTTTGTTTCTAAATCTTCATTTTTGTTTCTGTTCACTTGAGTTACTTCCCAGAAGTTTTTAGCATTTGTTTCTCTATTCAACCTTTCTCCCAAAATCAAACTTTATCGATCAAAAGAAAATTAACTGTTTTGTGATTGATAGTAATTGATCAGTGATCAGCTATCATGCAAGTCAATCTATAAAATCAAATATTATAATCAAATATTATAATGACACCTGATTTAACAAAGATCACTGCATAGTAATGCCTATTCTATTTCGTATTAAATGATAATTGTAAATAACAATGACGATAGTATTTTAATCTGGATGTACATTGTATCACTGTTGTATCAGCTGATATTCTGATTAATTTGAATTTTGAATATTGAATACGTAACCAGACAATCAGATTTCGATAAAAGAAACCTAAATAGCCAGTTTCTCGATTGCGATAACATATTATACAGTATCCGTGACTTCTAACATCCCTTTACCACATGTAGGTTCATGTCACGGGGATATCAACATAAATAGCAACAGTATCCGTAGTGTCAGCACTGACACTGTCAAGAACCAATCCATTTCAAAGGGTGGCATGATCCTGTCAAAGGAGGCATCAAATAAAGAATCCAGTTCCCTACACTGATGTTATACTCACACTGAGAATGGCTCCTCTCTATAACAGTCTACTTCTCTACTACAGTCTACACTGATTAGCCCTCATCAACTTCAATAATCGCTCCTTGACAGTCTACATGTCATGTTTCTTCCTGTTGTCGACACATCTTACAAATGACTTCCATGGATCTTTGGACGCGATATGGCTTACTGCTCCCAGCGTCCTTCTCCTTTCCTTGACTACCTGATTGGACGTGGTGAGTTCACATATTGGGGTTATTTGAGGGAATCGGCCCAATCGGTCAGGTTTGAAGGTTGATTGATATTGGTGAATTTGAGTGAATGGGTCAGGTTGATTACTATATGTATTGAATAAGTTTATTGAAGTTTGGAGTGGGTAAATCTATGGTGCAGATTATCGGAGGTGCAAACATGTAAACACACCTTAATGAATTCCTCATGACTGAGCTTCCCGTCGCTGTTGTCGTCAAAAATCTTGAATGTTAGATCAAGCATCGCATCGTCCAGCACGTGGCCTGTCGCAACCCTCACTGCCCGTCTAAACTCCTCCCTTGACACCGCTTCCTTCGCTACCGTGTACATGCGTAGAGCAACCTCGAGATCCCGGATTCCGCTTAGGAAGTGCATGTACTGTGAGTAATGGTGGAATGAAACTGCTGCGGGCGTCTTGCAGTCGCCAGCTCTCTCCGCCACACGGTCCAAATACTTCCTCTTCTCTCCCTCTCGGAGTGAGGTTCTGGAGAGGAGGAGACGAGTGAAGTCGATCTCGCTTATCTCGTGATGTAACCCTCCTGACATTCGGTCAAATTCAATCTGCAGACACTCGTGTTGGAGACCGTCGATGAAATTGACGAAATCCTCGTAAGCCATTCTTCCGTCTCCGTTTTTACCGAAAAAGTGTTTTTTTATGGATGAATTTGTGGTCCAGAACGAGACGCCCCTCGTGAAAATGGTCTCCAGGGTCTCAAATTCGCTGAGATCAAGTTCCAGGTTGCCGTCAGTGTCGATAATCTTGAACGCATTGAGGAACATGGCTTTAGGGGTGCTGAAGAAAAGTAGAGATGTCGAGAACGTGCCGATAAAGCCATCTCAGTCACACAAGTGGAGACCGCCACTTACTTGATAAGAGAAACAAGGAATAGGTATTCTGGATATGTTATGATTGCTCTTTCCCCAAGGTTCCTCAGGAGCCCCACCTCCTTGGCAGAGTGATGAGGTGTTGCAGCTAGGATGCGTTCGAATTCCTCATCGGCTAGCTCTTCGGGAAGAATGGAGTCTTCTTTCCAATTGTGCACTGTGAAAACATTCGAAATCAATTTATAACCTGTTTCTTGCGGAATATAACGTCGAAGTTGAGACGTCGAGACAAACTCAACATCCTACATTCCCTCCGTATCATGGAACAGCTGTACCTGCGTTGAAAAAGTCTTTTGCGGTCATGAACGCTTGTCCGTTGTAACGAATGGAGGCAAACTTCTTGTAATAGGTGTACATCTTCGTAGAGCTGCTGTACCGCGGCGTTGGATCAACATCCTGGTGAAAATAGTATTAGGTGCTAGATAGTCTTCGTAATGTATAATGTACTATGTATAGGATGATTGACATTGTATAGGTACTGTGTAGATCACGCATAAGTACACTTTTTTGTCAAGACATCGCGCAATGCACTGTATTCTGGGACTCTCTAAATAATCGCTAGTCTGTATTTGTGTGCATATGGCGTGTTGAAATAAAACATTTATTCATAATGTGTTGAAATAACATAATTCACTCCACTACTGCAAATTAGTTCAATTAACTCTACTTTTCAGATTCCACACACCAGCTTAGGCTTCCACTTTTAAAGGAATACAGCTTCGCAAACAGACAGTTGAAATCTTTAGAGGTGAGCTAAAATGATTTTTAATCAGATGCACTTACAATTTTCAGTGTTCTAACCATGCGAGAAACATAACCAATGCGTTTTTGAAAGGATGGGAAGGAATTTCCCCATTGCGTGATTAAATTAAGAAATCGTGTAATTAAGTAATGGCCCAATTACCGTCTGAGTGTCATCTTCATCCCCCTTCTCCTGGTCGGCATACTGTGACGTCACTCCGATCACAGCACTAGCAGCTAATAGGTGCACACCACGCGAAGAACTGTTACCATGCCTGCGAATTATGTATAGATTGTGTTGGACTTCCTTCAACAGACTATGGGCATTCTTCAGAACAGCAACGCCACGAAAATGCCACCGCTGCGTCACTATTATCTTAGGGTATCTTATGATAAGTACTCCAACATACTTCCTATAGTAGTTCCTGTGCTCATCTCGTGCTTCATGTTCCATGCCGGGAAATGATGAGTTGATTGGAGCAGGAGATCCCCCTGATTCCACGAGAAACCGAATCTGCTGCAGCTCTGGGTTTCTGAGAGGTCTTCTAGTCCTCGTGCACATTCGCCGGATCATTTCTCCGACCTTCACTCACTGATCCTCAACTGTTAGCAACAATAAAAGTATAAAACTGTTATGTAGTGATATACCTATTGTAACAATTCGTTATGATCAAACAGGAACCTTACTCCTTCATCAAAGTAATCTAGTCGATAGATACTGATAATGCATTTGCGCTAAATCTGCCATTGCCCATTACCATAAATCATGGGACGAACAAAATGCACAATACAAGAGTTTATATCTGGGCTTGGTCTAGTTTGTTACGTGTTAGCATCTTTTTATGTACCTAAGAGTATGATAAACACAAACTACAAGAAATCTAAGATATAGCCCATGAATAAAGCAAAAGAGGTGCAGGCAATCCTAGCTGATAAACCGTGTGTATTTGTGAGGGAGATCATGATGCATATCTGATATGGCACGCTATGCGGTGATCCAGATCACTAATAATGATGATTATTCTTGGCCGGTCCCACATGAATATGATGAATTGAATGCTAAACAATGCTTGCAGCCCTTATCACAGTATAATAATGCACGGCAAGTATAAAACCAATCATAATGACACGGATTCCTTAGTGGATAGATCAGAGTTATTAATGAGAACTCTTCTTGGCAGAGATTCCATTTTAAATTGAATTATTCAATTAGTGTATCCTGATGGATTCTTTCCCTCATGTGAGGCGCTGAGCTGGGCAAGCATGCTTTACATCCTGTGAATGAGTCACAAGGTCTATACACACTTTGTACCTATAATTGACCTTGTGACTCATACGAAATATACAGAATCATCCCATTGCACCCCGTGCACTCAATGACTCTGGCAAACCCTACCTCGACCCTAATTATTATATAGACCTCAAATTTTTCCCATTTAGCGTTGAAAAAGTACAATTCCAATTGAATCATAAATACCACTATTTTCAGCAACAAATTAAGCAATATTCTACCTAAAATATATACACAAAACTCCAGATATGTGTGATAGGTATCCCAAAAACATGTTAAATAAATGAGTCTCATTGGTAATTCTCAATTTATCCTTTTATTTGCCGAATATTGTCAATCATGATTCATGATTGCTAGTTAATATCAACAATGATAATGAATGTAGGTACTGCGGTTCTTCAAATTGCTGTTCGATTCTTCAATGACGCACACTTCATCATTAGGTATTATAGGCACATGGTTCATTTCAAGCACTGATCATTGAATCACATCACTCCTCATGAAAGGAATGCCTACGAGCAATAGATTATCAATTCCCCCAGGAGAAGTAATACCGCAGTCCTGGATTCCACATGAGAGTGAGCCTTACTTTGCATCTCGAGTTAGGATATTTGGAATGATTAACTCTGCATTCTTCTTTTCTTAGTTATGTGTTATACCCCACACAATGAATTATACCCTATGAAGTTTTGTCCCGATCTCTGGATTGCGATTGTTCATGCACTTGACACCATCATCCTTTCGTGGACACATTTCTTGAATGCTTTCCAGGAGTTAGGCGGGATTTGCACGTCTACCGTTCCTCTGTTTCGTATCCTGTCCTTCATCACCTGAAACAGCGAATCTAAAATCTAATTTTAAATCATTGAATATTGCTGTAATGCGCCAGTGCCATTTACAATTATTGTCATTCTGAAGGAAATCCAGTAGATTTCAAATCCACTCTTGATTCAAAAGGGACAGACTCTAGGCGTGAAAACCATCATGCTGTCATTCATAATACCATCATTCACCTTCATGAACTCCTCATGACCGAGTTGTCCATCACCATCCTCATCAAATATGGTGAAGGTGAGCTCTATCAGTTTCTCATCCAGTGGTCGTCCTGTGCATACCCTTACTGCTCGTTGGAATTCATCAGGAGTCACAGGCTTCTTTGCTATCTGGAAACCATATTCATATTATATCAAGAGGATCTATGATGCAAATTCACAACGATCAAGTAATGATAAGTGATTGACTCACATACTTTGCAATACAAAAAGCAAGAAGGGAGAAAGTCTTACCTGGAACATTCTGAGCGCAATTTCAAGGTCGTGAATATCGTTTAGCAGGTTCATAAACTGGGAATATTGCCCGAAGGACACTCCTTTGTGATTTTCGCAGACCTCGTGGTTTGATATCCTGGCCCTGTACTTGTCCTTTTCGAGATCACCTGAAGGATGGTAAAGTGAGGATGCACGAGCTGGGCTCAAGATGGGCACAAAATCCCGCTATTGACATGATTCCACTAACAGAGAACAGTTCTAGAGAGGAGTAGCTCCATGAAGTCAGAGTCTGGTATCGATGGGGTCCCCTTCGCATACTCATTGAACTCCACCTCCAAACATTCCTTCTGTAGGTTGTCCAGAAAGTGGACAAAGTCGTCAAACGTGATGATGCCGTGACCGTCGAGGTTGAAGAAGTGGACTTTGAGCGTGGTGTTCTCGATTCCCTCCACAACACCTTTCGAGAAGAGCTGCTCAACCAGTTCAAACTCATCTTTAGTCAACTCCCAGTTTCCGTCGATATCGATCATTTGGAATGTCTTCAGAAAGTGGTCTCGAGGCTTACTGAGGGAATCATTAAACACATGATGAATTAGGCTGAGAGTCTTTTTGGTCAACCTTGAATAGAGAAAAACAAGGATTTAGAATTAGATGAGGATATAGCGATACACATTGTGTCTCAATCCCTATGTCTCTAACTTTGGTTATAAAACATTGCTAGAGACATGCTGGGGACGTTTTGCCACATACCTGAGGATAGAGACGAGGAACAGGTACTCAGGATAGCTTATCACGGCCCACTTGCCCAGACCCCTGAACAGTCCGCGGGTCTCCTTGCTGTGGCTCGGTGCTTTCCGTATAATTCTCTCATATTCCATGTCAGTCACTTCTACCAGATCGGTAAACCGCTTAGTGGCCGTCTTCTTTTCCTTGTACAGAACTGGGTGGAGCATGGATATTAGCTGTGATTCACTAACATTTGTTTGTTAACTCTAACTGGTTAAATAGGTTACATAGGTTACGTGGGTTCACATCCGTGTTATAAAAGTGACATTTTGTGTCATAGCTTGTGTTTCATACTTTTTGTGTCATAATTCATTTGTTCATGATCGTACTTGCTTGGAGGAAGTCGTCCCCCGTCATGTAAAGCTCGTCCTTGTACTTGATGGAGGAGAATGAACAGAAGTGACTGAACATCCTGGTCTTCCGGTATCGTGTATTCGGAGCCTGGAGAGTTTAGCAGAATTGTAGTAGCCTGAGTGTTCTCGGTAATAGGATGGGCGAGTTTAAAGTAGGGCGGGTTATAATGATTACTAATCGCTATAATCAGGCAATAACTCTAATAACTTGATAAGATGATAGGGGTTTCTTGTTGAAATTATTGCAGCCATTTCATGATATTTGGAGAAATTTCGGCAGTGAGTCAAATGAGGGCTTGATTCTGTGGGTACAATAGCTCAAGGAGTCTTATATCCTGTGTCCACTGTTTAGAGCCAGTACCTAGTGTGTATAATTATATGTTCTATAGTACTATGTACTAAGTAGGCTCAATTCATGCACGTATTGCGCTATGATTTTTGATTAAGCTAATATTGCACTATAGTAGGTATATTGACTCAAAGTAGGTATTGATGAACCATAACTGCAAGTCTAACATACAATATAGGAGTTATTGATCGAATCATTGGAATCATCCCGATTGTTCATGATCGAAACCATGACCAAAATCAATCAAAACCATCAAGAAAACTCGGCAAAAATTAATCGTGATAAACTCAGCAACAGCATAATTATGAAAACTTATCCGGAAACTCAAATTGTATGTGGTCATGCGATCTCAATCTACACTCTACAGATGAGTGTTATTCAAACATTTTACATGTAATCCAGTGGTGTGGATCGTAACCTTTCGGTCTGCCTGAAAGGGTGTTAGCATATAATTATAACAACGGAAAGTCCTGTGTTGTGACTGTTAAAAGCAATGTTTTTGTAAACATTGCTGTTATTGTTATTAACAGGCTCTGTTGAACTCAGATTTTTAAGGCACCTCATTTTAAAGGCACCTCATTCTTTACTTAATTACTTTCATTACTTCATTCTTTGCTTTATTACTTGAAGCATATTGTATCTAGGTGTTATGTGTACACGCTATGCAATCACACTTTGTCAAGTGTCAACAGCACTTTTTCACCTAATCTAGAGTCTGCTCTAGGCCAGGGCTATATATGGGTTTAAAGAAACCTAACTGTAGCCCAAATACTACATGAAATGAAAGTTATGACGTATCATAGAGTCATGTAATACATAAGAAACTCACGTGATCAATGTCGATTTCTTCGTCATCAGGGTCTAGGTCTGCCTCTATCGGTTGATCAGCGGAATTGTTGCTATTGTTGTTGTTGTTGCTAGCAACCCCGGCAACCGCCGCTGCTCCACCCAACAATGCATTCCTTCCATGGTGTCTGAAATGACAAGTTGTGAGCCATGATTTGCCCATGTTTTATTGATGTAACTCATTTCAGGTGACACAATACCACCGTACCTCCGCCCCTGCCAGTATTTGTGTCTACCGCCGGAAAAGCGATACAAGTTGCTCCACGACAGAGTCCTATTGCTATGGGTTGCTATAGCAACATCCCCGATGCTGTGCGTTGCTATAGCACCACCCCTACTGTCCTGTCGACAAGGTGAAGAGTATTTGCACGCCTCCGGCACCAGTCTCAGACACTTCCTGTACATTGGGACACAGCTTACATTCTCCTATGTGGAAAAAGGTATGAAAAGGGGAATTAGTGAAGAAAAGTTAGTCATGGGAAATTGCAATCTCGTGTTTAATTGCAAGTCAACCAATTTTCTCCCATTATTACACATATCTAGTTAGAATGATAAAAGAAGATACTAAAACAGTAGCAATAATCCCCGCTAATTTGCGGTAGGTAATTGTCCGATTGATAATGGTCGGTGTAAACCACTGTCATTGTACATTGTACACTGTACATGGCTAGAGGTACAACGCTGTGCCGACTATGTATATCCCCAGCATCATTATAATGAACAACTCTCAATTCATCAATTCACAACTCGATATAGTCCTTCGCCGACTCTTGACTAAGAAACCCTTGCTCTACATTATTATACAGACAGAGAGAGAAAGAGGTCAAAAAGGGAATCCTTAGAGTTGGCTAACGATACGCGCCTTTTTGCTGCTGAATCGGACTAAATAGCAATGTTACAACTAAATAATGAAATACGGCAGGATTCAGTAGCTCACTGCCTCGGTTTCATATCATGTATCGCGTAGTATGGATCCTAGCACACATTAGTAAAATGATACCTTGGGACACAATGGGTGTTAGTCCTAACACTGTTAGGGATATAAGCAACACCTGATGATATGCAATGACGATTAGGATACTGTTTCACAATATGATCTAGCTAGGAAAATGAATATTGGTTATAAACAATGCGCATTGTATAGCATTTGATCTGTCAAATGATCATTCTATCAGGAAGAATCTGGAGGAAGGGGATTATGTCCCTGAAACTTGGTACACTAGGAACCTAGACACTACCAGGACGAATCTGGGCATTGAGGAGGTTTTGATACACACTAGAGTTCAGTGTATAATAGTTCACACAATGTCCGCCAAATTATTCCCCAAATCATTGTACATTGTACACTGTACATTATATTTCATGGTGAAGTAGCCGGTACAACTAGACCAATAGCACCTTCAATAGCACTTTCATAAAATCAATAGCATTTCATTGGGCCATCCTAACTGCAGATGCAATAGGATCCAGGAATACAACAACTAAAAGATATAGGAAAACGAATTTTTCGCCAATACAAAATATGTCGAGTAAAATCAAAAAGTGTTGCATATTTATGAGGGTGATCCAATCATCACAAATTCAAACAGTTGTTGTGAGCTGTTGCCCTGTGTTCAGTGAAAATGGCGGCAAGGGGTTATAGCTGAATGTGGCAATCCGCTAAAGGTTGCTACTGGCTGTTTAGAGGTGGCTCATTGATAGTGATTGACGAATGCATGCTGTGTATTCATTGAGGCAGCATCTAGTCCGGTCTATCTTGACCTCACTACAATGAAGAGTAGAATAACTGGAACTGCATTGTCATCTCAGTATAAGAGTCGGGAGAGTCCAATACTGCTCCTGTTCACTGATTACTATCCACAGCGTGTATTCCCACGGCGTGTATGTAGTGCGATGCTCTGTACAATATGCCAGTGGAGTCTGCTAATGGGGAAATTAGTTGACAATTAGTATGGCATTTACAGGCATTTACTCTCAGCCATGTCAATATATGTGATTATCCAGAAATCTCTAGACCAATCGACAATAACATAACGATCATTATGAACGCATAGCACAATGGACCGTGCTGCAGGTCTATGAACAGCATGAACTGTCAACTGAGAGAGGCAAACTGTTGTCGGACTATATAACCAGAGAAAAGACTTGAATGAAACGGACTCGAATGAAAGGGAAAGCCTTACAAAAGAATCGTGGAATTTGTTTAAAAAGCGGCTCGTGCAGTTAAAAATAGAACTCTAATTCTTTCATCATGGTCTTTTCTAACTCACATCTAAAACTGGTATCCTACGCTGATAGAATATCATCATTCCCAATTTCATGTAGAGAAGGTAAAATTCGTGATATTGCACAACACTCATAATAAGGCCAAATCGATGATCGTAAGATCTATAGTACTATATCTATCAATTATGCTACACAAATAAACGGAAGTCAAACAACTGGTCAAATACAATCATCTCTCAGTGCAAATTTTATGAAATGGTCGATTTGTTTCCAGATGCTCCTTCATAAACTGCATGTTTCGTGTGTTAATCGCGTCAAGTCAACTAACGCCCTGGCGCAGCTCAAGCCACTCTCAATTGAAAATCAATTCGCACGTGCAGATTTGTACGTGCGTTACCGGAGTTTCATGTGCATGGCTGCTTCCGTTTTCCGTGTTGTTGTACCCCAGTATATCTCAGTATAGTATAGCGTGGGGGGGGGGGGGT
>CAMPET010000174.1:3119-21194 GCA_946803715.1 Beroe ovata | reverse complement strand
CACACACACAAACACACACACACACTCACATACACAAACACGCACAGAGCTCATGGGTTATGAGTTATTCATTGTACACTGCAATGAGAGAAGAAAGGGGCTCTGGTAATGAATTGCAATGTCCTTGCTCTAGTCTGTCCATGTAAGGGGCCTCGTGAGGGTTAGCATGCGTGTCAATTGAGCGCAAGTGTTTGTGTCTGTATGTTTGTTTGTTTGTTTGTGTGCGGTCTGTCTGTCTGTGCCTGTGTCTGTGCCATGTATGCCCCGGTTTCACTCGTCTCACAATTCACTAATGCAGCATAAGACCACTATTGTAAATGTGAACTAAACAGATAATTGGATTACTAAACGGGTAGCACACATCAAATCAAAGATGTGATTACACCACGATTCTCAGAATTGGCAGGTATGGCACATGGCTCGTAAGTTATAATAACTCTCCGCGTCAGGCACTCTCTAAAAAACGGAATAACTCTATACATTATACTATCAAGGTTGCGTACGCATGAATCACAGCTGAGCACTCATAAACATTAATCGGAATCAGTAAGTAATTCATAATCAATAAGTAATTACTAATCATTACTTGAACACTCCACTTAACAGTGCAGAGTGAAATGATAGTTGTAAAAAGGGTGGTGGTAGGATCATCCTACGAGCAACAAAAACAGCAACAACAACAACAACGACAACAACAACAACAATACGATCTCAAATCTTGTGATCAATCGAAATTTTATCAAATTCCATAGTTCTCTCTCTTGTTGTTAGCTGCTAGCATCAATAAAGCATAATCTGCAATAAAGCATAATCTGCACAACCCGTGTCTTCTCTTCTGATAATTTACTGCGTGTTACGTCACTGTGACAAACTGTGCCTACTGCTGAACAGCTATCGTGATTAACGAAGCTGTGACTGGACGTTATGAAAATGGCAAAACATAAGCTCGTTATCGAGATACGGCAGGTGCCTCGTCGCGATAATAATGGCACGGCAGTTTCGTGATAATAACAGCGACAAACTCCCATGAGACACGGTGGAACAGGTGGCGGGAATTTGGTAGATGATGTACATTGTACACGTGTTGCAGCCGTGTCAAAACCAAGATAGTGATGCCGCTCTCAACTGATCGTGTCAATCGGTTTCGCTAACACTTGACATCACTGATATGCTAGAGATATCACTGTTACTAACACTAACAGTTCTACTATATGAAATTATGATAAGATCGACAATTGCCGATCGCCCGATCAATTGCAATAATCAATTAACGTTGCATAAAACTCGTGACGGCACACAGCATTTAGCAACGTACACACAAGACCTGCTGTAGGCCGCTTATCATAGCCGTGTGGTGGATAGAAGTTGTAGAGCACAGAGAGCAGCACAGATATATATGCCACGTCCTAACTACTAAATAAAACATCTAAATAAAACTGCGCGTTAATTATTTCCTACAGAACCCTGTCAGCGCCTCTTTGCCTCTCATAGCGCCAGTGCTTCTTTCTCCTCGTCTCTCAGTATGGATGAAAACAGTGTCAATTTATACAGCGCATGTACACAACTTTCGGCAGTCCTCATCTGCTAATATTGTACATCTGCGCATGCCAGATAATTCTAAACGGGATAACATGCCTGTTATTCTAAACAGGATAACATGCCAGTTTCATTTTAAACCTTGAACAAAATGCCCTTGAACATACCTAGTATATCTGAATTTGACAGTCCCTCTAAAGGTATAGGTATGAATGAAATCCCATTCGACCTGCCGGAAATCGATTGAATTCATGTCCATTCATGTCGATAAGCGATAATTTTAATTTTAATAACTTGATTCGTAATTGTGAACGGAAGGAGTGGATTTGAAATTCTGATTACCCATCTTCTCTTTTCAGTTCGGTTGATCATGATGTGCGACTGAGGGGGATTCTCATTCAGACTGCCGACAGTGAGAGAAATGCTGCGCCCGACTCAGAATGTTGCTAACAGTAACTGAAACTCATTGATTTCTGACTCAAAATACTTAACTCAAGCTTAAAGCACTTAGACTCTGTGCAATACCGGTACCTCAACTTGGGGATCCTTCACGAAACACTAACTATTCCTATTTATGTGGAGTTAGGACACCTTTTTAGTTGTCCAACTATAATACATTTTAAACTGTCAAACAGTTATCATTATCAATGATTTTCTAAATCATTTTATTCTGAGTCTGTCATGCCGTGAACTACTGAACTGCTAGCTGGCCAATGGCCGCAGGCCGGGCCCGGCTGAAGCGGCAAAATAGGATCTAATAGCATTAGCTGTGTAGTATAAGATTGCAATTGGCTGGCCGTCTTTGTCGATCGGAATGATAGCCCCTGGCCCTGTCGAGAATTTCAATATGCGCGCTCGGCGCATTCGCGGCATGCATCAGCGGTCTGGCCACTGGCATCACTCGACAAATCTGTCTATGTCGATATAATAATAGCCCCAGTCGAGAATTTCATTACGCGCCGCGCCGCATATTATCCTCAGTGCAGACCGCTGGTGCTGATTGCGCTGTACTGTTCGTTTCCGCGCTGCGTGACCTTGTCAGATGTTATCTATATCTGACCTGTTTCTCGCGCGCCTTCATTGCATCGAAGGCCGAAACAGTTTCGGCCTTCGATGAAGGCGCGCTCGCGCGAGAAACAGGTCAGGTAACATCTGATAAGCGTGACCCAGTGTTGCCTGGCGATGCTAGGCCCAGCTGAGAATAATTTGCGGCGCGCGCGCAATGAAATTCTCGATAGGGGCTATCATCGACAGCCAAACCCAGTGCAGGTACTCCGCGCGCGCTGCGCGTCTCCTTTTTATGACTTTTCAGATTACTGAGTAAATAAGGGGTGCGCAAATTGTGCACATGCTTCACAGCTCGCGTCTGCTGAGCCTAGCATCGCCAGGCAAGACTGTGAAAGTGTGAGACATTATTTTGACATTATAAAGAACACCAAATGTGGTTTTGATTTATATCCCACGATATGCACATGTCAATATTTGGACCAGTGAACCCTTAATCATTTATTTTAATCAAATTTGTGATCTGAAAAATCGAACATTGTGGCACGCACAGGGTGTTAGCTTAGCTTCATCTAATCATTTTTGGTATGTGTCCACGCTAGTATTACAGAAAATTGAAGGTCCTAGCTACTTAGATAACAAATCTAGATTTAATGACTATCTGAAAAGTCACCCCTATGTTGCAAAGAAAAGGGGCATTAACATTGGTTAGCAGTTCTTCTTCCTCTAAATGTGATTGCTCTTTTATGGATTCATTTGTTCCCGCGCTGCAGGACCCAAATACTCCGCGCGCGCTGCGCGTCTTTCTACGACTTTTCAGTTCACTGAGTAGAACAGGGGCGCGCAACGTGTGCACAGATTCATTGGACACCTGAGTTTAAAGGTGGTGTTTTTTCAAATGGCTGTGAATGTTTCTTTTCAGTGTTAGAGAATTGAGATGGTTAAATACCATTATCCTTTTTATTTTATTTATTTTTTTATCTAATCATGTTGTGTCAAGAATCAAGAATATGTGACTTCTCTTAAGTATTTTTGTGTATTGATAATGAGATAACAGTTGAATTGGGAGGAAAAGAGATGCACATGCAGATTTATGACAGCCAGATCTCCCAAATATTGTTTCTGCTTTGCACCGAATCAAGGCACACACTGTATGACCTGTTGCTGTAATCGCTCTTGATCTGGAATCTGGATTTATGATACTATGTTCAACATTTTTCACGATATGTTAGTCGTTCAACTGTCATTCATGCATTGATGTTCATTGTTTATCGGGACTTCTTGGCGGGCTCCTTAGTATTTCATATAACATGAGCTGATGGCTTCACAGTCATTTATCGGGAAACAGGGGCAGCAGACTATTTATTCTATGACAAGACAAAACTTCATGCCATATTCTGATTCCAATTTGCCTCTGCAACATGGAGATTGTAATGAAACAACATTAGTTGCATTATACGAGCACGCATGATAAACAAAACAAATTCGTGAAGCAAACGACCAACGGAATTCAACCGTGCACATTGTACTCATGTGGCTGCACCGCACACCCGGCATCTCAAATCTTACACAATATTTCATTTCCCATCTCACTGCTACCTTTCTGGTAGGGAAAGAAAGTGCCTGCCTAACAGGGACGCAAGCACAATNGGTATAAATGAAATCCCATTCGACCTGCCGGAAATCGATTGAATTCATGTTCATTCATGTCGATACGCGATCAGCGATAATTTTAATTTTAAATTGATTCGTAACTTGATTCGTAATTGTGAACGGAAGGAGTGGATTTGAGATTCTGATTACCCATCTTCTCTTTTCAGTTCGGTTGATCATGATGTGCGACTGAGGGGGATTCTCATTCAGACTGCCGACAGTGAGAGAAATGCTGCACCCGACTCAGAATGTTGCTAACTGAAACTCATTGATTTCTGACTCAAAATACTTAACTCAAGCTTAAAGCACTTAGACTCTGTGCAATACCGGTACCTCAACTTGGGGATCCTTCACGAAACACTAACTATTCCTATGTGGAGTTAGGACACCTTTTTAGTTGTCCAACTAATACTATAATAGTAATACATTTCAAACTGTCAAACAGTTATCATTATCAATGATTTTCTAAATCATTTTACTGTGAGTCTGTCATGCCGTGAACTACTGAAAGTGAACTGCTAGCTGGCCAATGGCCGGGCCCGGCTGAAGCGGCAAAATAGGATCTAATACTAATAGCTGTGTGATATAAGATTGTAATTGGCTGGCCGTCTTTGTCGATCGACATGATTGCCCCTGTCGAGAATTTCAATGTGGGCGCGGCGCATTCGCGGCTTGCATCCTAGCGGTCTGGCTTCGCTCGACAAAGCTGTCTTTGTCGTTGGCTGTCGATGAAGGCGCGCGCGCCGCGCGCAAGAAACAGAGGACAGATAACATCCGGCAATGGTAATTTATAGCCCCTGTCAATAATTTTATTGCTCGCGTGCGCGTGCCGCAAAATAATTCTCTGCAGAGTGCAGCAGACTTCGTGTCAGCTGGGCCTAGCATCGCCAGCCAGGCAATCTTAGCTTTGCGCCGGATGTTATCTGTCCACTGTTTCTTGCGCCGGCCGCGCGGCGCGCGCAAGAAATTAAACAGTGGACAGATATCATCCGGTGCAGGGCGCGCACGCCCACGCCACATGTTATTCTCAAATCGCTGTTGCTGATTGTCGCTTTACTGTTTACTGCTCCCGCGCTGCGTGACCCAGTTCAGATACTCCGCGCGCGCTGCGCGTCTCCTTTTTATGACTTTTCAGATTACCGAGTAAAGCTCGCGTCTGCTGAGCCTAGCATCGCCATCCAGGCAAGACTGAAAGTGTGAGACTTGTCAGATTTCATCTGACAATGTGAGACATTATTTTGACATTATAAAGAACACCAAATGTGGGTTTGATTTTTATCCCACCATATGCACATGTCAATATTTGGACCAGTGGACCCTTTATCATTTATTTTAATTAAATTTGTGATTTGAAAAATCGAACATTGTGGCACGCACAGGGTGTTAGCTTAGTTTCATCTAATCATGTTGTGTCAAGAATCAAGAATGTGTGACTTCTTTTTAGTATTTTTGTGTATTAATAATGAGATAACAGTTGAATAGGGAAGACAAGAGATGCACATGCAGATTTATGACAGTCAGATCTCCCAAATATTGTTTCTGCTTGACCTGTTGCTGTGATCGCTCTTGATCTGGAATCTGGATTTATGCTACTATATTCAACATTTTTCACAATATGTTAGTCGTTCAACTATCATTCATGCATTGATGTTCATTTTTTATTGGGACTTCTTGGCGGGCTCCTTAGTATTTCATATAACATGAGCTGATGGCTTCACAGTCATTTTTCGGGAAACAGGGGCAGCAGACTATTTATTCTATGACAAGACAAAACTTCATGCCATATTCTGATTCCCATTTGCCTCGGCAACATGGAGATTGTAATATAACAACATTAGTTACATTATACGAGCACGCATGATAAACGAAACAAATTCGTGAAGCAAACAACCAACTGAATTCAACCACACGCAAGCAGAATCTTTGACATTGTACTTATGTGACTGCACCGCACACCCGACATCTCAAATCTTACACAATATTTCATTTCCCATCTCACTGCTGCCTTCCCGATTGGGGAGGGAAATAAAGTGCCTGCCTAACAGGGACGCAAGCACAATTCTTGTTTGCAATCAACTATAATCACTTATATGCATTCTAGTCATTACAATAGGTCCTATCTTATTCTGATATTTCAGCATGAGATGTGGGATCTTGCAATTGCTAGCTGTATGTGTCATGCACATCTCAGTCTGCTTGACATATTGGGGTGGTAAGTTACTCAATGCTCACCAATAAATTCAATTCCTATTATCCAAAGGATCAAAATAGATTTGAAGATTTCATACTGATTGTAGGTCAATAGGTCATGTACCTACTCATATTGATATTCATGTAAGCCCATTTAAGCTCCACAATCTGACTAATCCTGTTTCACTCATTCCAATCCAAATTTCTACAGAATCTCTTTCAGAAATCCCAGAATTGAAGCATATTGTTCATTTGCAAAAGCAACATATGGTATTTGCTTTGTTTCCTATAAGTACTTGTCTATCGATTGTCCAGTTTCCACGATACTAATCTATGCAGATTATTTCATTAACTTTTAAAACATGTGCTCTAACAAACCTCAACTTGATTCATAACTCAAAATTTACATACCTTCAAATGTGCTTTCAATCATCAATGCTAGAGCTTAGAAGTTAGGACTATTCACTAAAATGACCAACAATAGCCAAGAAGATGGATTCAATCCAATAAACTCATTAAACTTATGGATTCCATGAATTTCATTTGTAAATATGAGTACAATTGGATATTATTTAATCACAGGACAAAAATAGCCTTAGACTGAGGTTATCATCAAACTCAACAGATGAAATTACTCTGGAGATAAGAGTGAATAGGTTTTTGCTAATTGCCTCTCTAATTAAGTGAAGATGGATTTGTCAATGAATAACCTTAATCACCATTGATTTTGGGAGTATCTTAATCACCATAATCAGAACCCATTAAAAATTGATGTGACATTTTTGATTGTTTTGTGATTCATAGGAAATGATCTACAGCACAGTCTAAATATCTACTGAATATCCCCACAATGACAATCTTTTTAACTGATATTGTATTATGCACTGAATTATCACTGAATCATTATACAATGACACTGAATTTTTATTCACTATTCACTGAATTATCAAACACTGCTATTTGAACTAACAACTTGATGAAACCCATCAACAGACTGGTTGTAACAAAAGGAGCACATCGACACGAAGTCACTGACACACACCGTGAAATCCATGCCCTGAACACAGAGTGTCATTATCAGGGCAGAGTTGTCGATCTTTCAGATTCTCATGTCAGTCTCTCTAACTGCTCTGGGTTGTTCAGGTTGGACATGAATAACAAATGTTTTCTTATAG
The DNA here is from genome assembly GCA_946803715.1 of Beroe ovata. NCBI lineage: Eukaryota > Metazoa > Ctenophora > Nuda > Beroida > Beroidae > Beroe > Beroe ovata. Next base: position 13,635 of record CAMPET010000174.1, on the reverse strand, counting down.
CTACAAATTGCCCATATTCATATTGTGACTTTATATAATCTCATGGCCACTACATCTAGTCTACTCATCAGAGGGATTTGGAAAGTATTGTTCTAGAAAATTTTGTACTCTAACATAAGTTATTCCACAAACCTGTGGGAAAGTTTCCCCGTTTGAGTTATAGTACCAGATACCATAAGAAACTCACACATGGTATATTCAGTACACACTTGCTGTAGGGTGGTATTGGTATTTTTCCCATACCAATCGGCAGTCACTGCCGACTGAGTTGGAACTTCCAGCTCACTGCCACTCTTTCGGTTCCTTACTCTGTTACAGTATGATGATGTGAGAGAGAACTGATACCTGATTATTGTCACAGGGGCAGTATCTCATATCCCAATGAAACATGGTACCTGACTCCAGATTCTGACAACTACGTTCTTTCCCTCGATACAGACCTCCCAAAGCAAGATTCCGTGGAGACCATGGGTTAGCGCCACTTTCATTGAACAGCAGTTATTATGATATTAGCCAGAGGGATATAATGTTGGACGGTGTTATCTATTTATCTATTAGCCTTGGGAGTAATTGAGGATTTTGAATACGTTTTTTTTCTCCACCAGATTACATCCTCGAATCGCCGGTATCCGGTTATCAGAGTAGACAGCGACGCGCAGACACCACAGAGAGGAGACAGATAATAGAAGTGGTGGTGGTAACCGACACCAGACTGTATCGGCAGTTCAACTACAACATCACAGCTATGGAGGAATTTGCACTGAGTACCATACACCAAGTGGATTGGATATATCGTCAGGTGGGGATGAAGATTGCGCTTCTCGGCATGGAGAATTGGATTACTGGGAATAAGATCAACGTGTCTACTGCTGCATCCCGGATGTTGTCAGCGTTCCGTGCATATCGTCGTTCAACACTGTTGTCAGAGTTCAAACAACACGACTCCAGCATTCTCATGACGTGGGTATTGTCTGCGCACAGGACTATAGTTTCTCATATGAGAGGTGTCTAATTCATAAGCTTAGCATTATTAACAATTGTTCTCATTTATTCTACAGGGTGTGTCAGAAATAAGTGGACAAAAGTAAACATCCACATTCCACATCTGTGTGCTCTACAAAAAACTTGCATATCTCCGACGTTTTTTGTGATAACTTGATGAAATTTCCAGGATTTACTCTCCAGTAGTTGGGAATTGTTATGTTGCAGTTCGCATTCATTTTCGATGCCCAGATCGTGCTTTGTCGATGGGTGAAGTTGACTTTGTTGTAGATACTTGAAATTTTTTAAGCAAGTGGGTGTTAATGATGTCTATCTACACTGCAAATGTCATTGTGAAAAACTAAACACGGCTGGAGTTATAGACAGCGTTAGAAATATACTAAGACTGAAAAGTCACTTTTTGCTGATAACTTGAGCAATGGGACATTTTTCGTGCTAGGAACGTGAAATGTTTGTGAAAAAAATATTGCCGATAACTAGCACACCTCCAAGTTTTATCCGAAAACTCCGAACAGAAGCTGAGATGTGAACGTTTACCCTTTTTCCCTTTTTTGACACCCCCTGTGCAATTGGATGAACCTATCTACTCGAATCCCAAGTTGAGAAGTTCCTCTCCCCACGTTACTCGCCTACTACTGTTTCATCATCGTTATGATTTCATCGCCTACTACTGTTTCATCATCGTTATGATTTCATGTTAGGCGTGTCGATATTCTCAACATTGAATATGCCCCTGAAACTTGATCACATTTCCAGAGGTGTTGACTTTGACGGACCGACCGTTGGGATGGCAGGCGTGGGCAATATTTGTCAGAGCAGTTGCTGCAATGTCAACAGCAACACTCGGAGTAATTCCAAGCATTTCGGAGCTATCATTTCTCATGAGTTGGGCCACAACCTAGGACTCATTCATGATAAACGTAAGACTATCATGCGTTCTTGAAGTGAAATTATAGTTGATTTAGTGTAATGAGTGTATTTATAACCCTCCAAAACCTCCTGACACCTACTGCCCCGCTCTCAACTCCATCCTAACTCATCTAACAATGTTACACATAACACCATCTGTAACACTGTAACACATAACACCATTTGCAGCACTTGTAACACAATCTGTAGCACTGTAACACATAACACCATCTGTAACACCTGTGATACATAACACCATCTGTAACACCTGTGATACATAGCACCATCTGTAACACTGTAACAGTGTAACAGTGTAACAGTGTAACACCTCTCCCAGCTGAGCTATACTGCGAATGTCCGCCCTATGAAGACGATTGTGTAATGTCGAACATCATCACGGATATACCACCGTCGCTGTTCAGTGATTGTAGTAAGCAGTACCTCGCTTCTGCGGAGTTTCTGAGTGAGGATCACTCGTACTGCCTGTGGAATGTCCCGGATGTGCTGTATGGTGACCCGGTGTGCGGTAACGGCTTTGTGGAGGAGGGCGAGGAGTGTGACTGTGGGACTGAGGAGGTGAGAGTACACGGGTGAATGGGCGAGGGATTCACAAACTGAGATATTCAAAAATTGAACATTGGCTCACCAATTGTATTGAGAGAGCACTGGGCGAGGGATTCACAAACTGAGATATTCATAAATTGAACATTAGCTCACCAATTGTATTCACGCCATTTCACACTCCACTCAAACCAGTAATCTCTCATGTCACACAGGAATGCCTATCAAATGACCCGTGTTGTGAACCCGTGGGTTGTCAACTGAAACCAGGAGCACAGTGTTACTCAGGGGAGTGCTGCGATCAGTGCAAATTCCACCACTACAAGAAACCCTGTCGACCAGCTACATCAGAGTGCGATTTGGTGGAATATTGTAACGGCACACACGCACAGGTGAGATGGTATTCGTTGTGCGGATATGTCCCGTGTGAAGTGTATGAGCGATCTTGTTCAATGTTCATCTTTAGTAGATACTAATTATTAATTCAATAAGCTGATGAATGAGTCATATTACAACATACAAACATTCCGTCATATAACAACATGCAAACTGAGTTAATCGCCGTGAATTCTCTCGAAAAGGCCTGCCAGCTTTAGAATTCGATCTCTAAAATTTGTGTATAATGTGTGTGTAACCTTGGTGTCATGTTTCAAATTTGAATGGCTCAAGACACGCTTCTATTATGTGAGGAATGTTCACATTCAATAATTGTTGTATTTGGGCGCGATCACCATACGACATTATTTTGATGGCCTTGCGCAGATTTTGGAATTAAGCGCCGCGCGGCGTGGGAATTAATTGCGCGTCGTGGGAATTTCGCATCACTGTTGAGAAATGAGAGTGGAAATTGAGCATTTGGATAGTTCCAAAATCTGAAGTTTACACTAACCAGAGTGAACGGATCGCTATAAATTGAGTTTCCACGGTAACAACTGAAATTTGCAGTGCCCAACGAACCAGTTCCATCAAGACGGTACGGAATGCGAGTCAGGGACGGGTTACTGTAACTATGGTAACTGCATGTCACATGACGCCCAGTGCTTGGACACGTGGGGTGATAACGTGACAACGTCACTCCGAACAGACAGGTGCTACACACAACTCAATACACGGGGTACAAGCACGGGGAACTGCGGGCGAGACTCTAACAACCAATACATTTCCTGCCCTACAGCGTTAGTCCCGTGTAGCTTGAAATCAACAACACCCTTTTTGAGACACCTACATCTCTAAACAGTTAGGAAGAACGTTCATATGAGCCGATTATCACTTATAACAGGGACGTGTTCTGTGGAAAGCTGTTCTGTGATGTACCAGACGATAGAGATTCAATAATCTCTGGACTAAAGCGCGACTCCTCAACCATCTCAGTACCAAATGGAACGCAGACATGCGTTACTGTTAAAAACCGGTACTACTCTTCTTCAGACACAGACATAACACTCGTATACGATGGCACGAAGTGTGGTGATAGCAAGGTATGTGAGAAATCGCCCTTGTATTCAGTCCTTGTGTTCAACCAGTCATGAAAAACGCATGAACCCTTTCAACAACCACCTCGTTCTACAAGTCCCCCCCCATTTTTTTACCGATGATTTCAGTGGTGTATGTCGGGCGAGTGCGTAGAATTTACAAGAGTGGGGTGTCCCTCGCCAGGGGGGATGGAGTGTGGGGGTAGAGGGAGCTGTAATGACCTGAACCAGTGCCACTGTCACGCCGGCTATGATCCGATCACCAACTGTGCTTCCCTTCTCGGTAAGGACTGAGGAAGTCTATCCTTGATTAATCGCTGGGTGACCCAGTGAATCAGTGATATCGTATGTTATATACAGTGATAATGTACACTGCATACTGTACAGTATACACTGTTTACAGTACAGTATAGCAGTGTAAACACTATCGTCACATTGACACGCGTCCTGCTCTCAGCTGTAGCAGCATGGGACATTATCCCACTTGTTGTTCCTGTGGTGGTAGTAGCTCTGATCATCGTTCCTCTAATCATTGTCGGCTTCCTACTCTTCAGAAGACACAACCCTGCTGCTAAAGCTGTCATCGATAGAACTACCAGACTGTAAGTCCACTGTCACATGAATTTGCCTCAACCAATCATAGACAATTGTGAATCTGCCTCGTTGGTAACGAGGAAATACGTCTCCATTCTCACTTCTATAACCCAGGCGATTTACAATGCGGCTCAAGTCAGTTAGTCGCCGCCCACCTCCCCCTCCCCCCACAAGAGAGGCCGGAGCAGAGAAGACAATGGAAAAGTGTGTTGTCATTGAGAACAAGGTTTGTAATGAAACATGACACAATTTGCGGACGTGATACAGTTGATAATGAATTCCGTGTCTAACAGTTGGACTATTTCAGGCTGCAAGCAGCACTCAACAGGGAAGTGACATTTGACACGCACAGTGTTATGAGGTACTGTTCTGTAGTGAGTTTAGAGTTTATACTTGTTCGACGTTCGTTATAGCGTATGTTTCAGTGGACAATATGAGTGAAGGACAGAGAGTTTCAGACAGTTCACCTAAGATCCTTTTTGTGCTTTTAGATTTCACTTTCCCCAATCCTCATTCTAAGATATTTGAACTTCAAATCTGGCAACTGATATCACCGAGCAGAAATACGCGTCTTAAAAAACAACCATTTAAATCATCGCATTGGACTTCGTTGCTGAATTTGAGTCTTCAAATCATAAGATCTCGAATCAAAATCAAGATTGGATTTATGATTATACAGTAGGAAAAAGCAAAGAAAATTTGAGAGCATGAAATTCTAGATCAAAGAGGGAAATGAGCGTTTAATTCGAATATATAGGATTCTCTTCCCCTTTGATTTGATTCCGGCTATTCAATGCCAATGAGTAGTGTATTTCTTAGACCAAGTAATCCGAGTTAACATTCCACTGTATATCAAGCTTAACAGCAGATTACTATAGTTTTGTAGAAATAAAAAACAATTATGATCATCCTCTCCTAAGGATAAAACTCACCCTGCGGGGGAAAACTGTTTCGTAGTCTTCAGCCAATTTGACCCGCAATGTAGAGGGAGGGATGATACCACTGCGATATCGCGAGGGAAAGTGGTGTTTGTCGTATTGGTGTCCACATGTCATACACAATCACCTTGGGATCTCTTTCAATGGCGAACCAGCTAATCTGATAATGGTAGAATAGATTATCTATAGCTGTTACAGGTGTTAATACTCACCTAGAAATCAACACTGTTGAGTAGAGGCCGATCTGCTAGGGATTACCTCCTCTCATCAAGAGGTCTATCGTCGATCAGTTTTCTGGCACTTTCGGGTCCCGATATATCGATTCGTGGCCGCGGAGGAATGCTGCTGAAGAAATGAGAACGTAAAGTAGCACTTCCAAATTCCATGTATTCATGGAAACGTGAGGATATATCAGTTCAAGCTGCTCATCACGATCATCGCATCATTCTCACCAAACATCACTGTCATCACTATCGTCATCAGAGGAACAGCAAGAGTTACCCATGTATAGTTTCACTATTGCATATAATCACTGATGATTTATTACAGCAAGCAACACATAACAATGCACGCATCATACCAAGCAACTATGCATGATTAGCTGAATGAGCTGCAGTTGCAGTGCGTACAAATAACATAACAAGGGAAAAGATTTAGTCATTAGATCCCACACTCCGTCTCAGAGTCAGATTACGACTTTCGAGAAATTGTTAGTCTCAGTTATGACAATACCATTGGGTTATACATTTGTGTGAGTGTGTTGTTAAATTATTGGTTGTAATTCTATAGCCGTGAGTGGCAGGTGGATGTGATAGAAACCAATGTCTACTATGTGAGATTAGGAGAAAATATTTAAAAACAGTCACTGAATCAGGTGGCACTGCTGCTCAATTTCTACCGAGTACCTGCAGAATTCGGATTCTTTTCTGTTATAGTGTGCAGCAGAGGTGCAGCAATATGTGCCTAACTATAACACATTTTAGTATTATTCCATATTCGTTATGATAGAGGATTTTAGAGGAATGTAATAATAATATTCATCTTGTGTATTGCTATGCTGATACTCTGATAGTGATAAGAATCTTTGATTGATCAGCGAAGACGAGATCGGACTATCATCGATACTCGATAGGCAAATAACTGTGCACACGTTGAGCGCCCGCGCCCCTTATTTTACTCGGTGATCAGAATATTTGGTGATCTGAATATTTGGTGATCTGTTTGTCGATCGATGGTAGACCTTGTCGAGATGCAATGGTAGACCCTGTCGAGACCAATGCCTTGCCGGATGTTATCTGTACCCTCTAGGTTTCTCGCGCGCCTTCATCGAAGGCCTTTGTTGTCAGATGTTATATAACCTGACAGCTGTTTCTTTCGCGCAGCGCGCGAAAAAAAACAGGTCATCGAACTGTTTCGGCCTTCCATAAAGGCGCGTGTGCAAAAAACAGGTCAGGTGACATGATGTGCACACGTTGCGCGCCCCTGTTCTACTCAGTGAACTGAAAAGTCGTAGAAACCACGGAGACGCGCAGCGCGCGCGGAGTATTTGGGTCACGCAGCGCGGGAACATGACATGACATTTGAAATAACGGCCTTCGTGTAAGGCGTGCGCGCGCGAGAAACAGCTAGGACCGGACAGATAACATCCGGCAACTAGCCAACCCAACCAATGCGGCGCGGCGGCGATCTGCAACGCGACGTCAGCAGTCAGCGACGCAGATTAGATTGTATTTGAAGATGTGAAATGCACTTTGTACTTATACTAGCTTAGTACAATTGTAGCTGTAGTACATGTACAATTGTGCTTCGCAGCTGCTATTCTGCCTCGTTTGAATCCGCGCACGACGGTACTTGCGACGCGCCTGCCAGCTTTCATGCTAACCGGAACCCAACTTTAACCCTAACCTTAACGGTTAGGGTTTGGGTTAGGGTTAGGGTTAGGGTAAGGGTTAGGGTAAGGGTTAGGGTACTAGGGTTAGGGTTAGGTTAGGGTTAGGTTAGGGTTAGGTTAGGGTTAGGGTTAGGTTAGCATGAAAGCTGGCAGGCGCGTCGCAAGTACCGTCGTGCGCGGATTCAAACGAGGCAGAATAGCACGAGCCATTACATATTTGTCAAATTTTATTTAATATTTGACCTCTAGTACGGTGTTCCTCAAGGTCCCTTAGNCCCTACGAAAACTACGCACTCAGATTCGCGCGAGTTCGAATACAGCTGTGGACGTCGCGCCGTACGTACATGTGACGCGCGCTAAATTACAATATTGTTTACTGAGCCGCGCCGCAGTAATGCGCGCATGTGCGCGTTAGTCAAAGACATAAAGCAATATCCAAACTCGGTGAAATAAAAGTCTAGTGTTAACACTGGACATGGTGTCATTGTGCTGTGGCCGCCCCCAAAACTCTTTGACTTGACTAAATATATAATCAAAGCGGTAAGACCTGATTTGATAAGATGATGAGTTTTGATACGAGTTTGACAATACGACAATACGGCATGGACAGTCAGTCTGAGGCTTTTAGTCACCATGCCATATCGCCATGAATTTGAATACATCGATTTTGATGACTGCAAAAAGTTAGTTATAGCGCCTCAGCTAGCGTTAGAACTCATAGCTCCTTTATTATAAAACTTTTATAATAAAGGAGCTATGAGTTCATACAAATACAATGCATCGTTGTATCGTGCCAAATTCGAGAATAGGACCATGAAGACCAAAACGTTCAATCATGAATCAACATACAACACCATCATCCTCCATCGCAACAACATCATCAGTATTTTGTTCTATCTATACTTCCACAATTCACGGCGTAAGGTTAAGGTTACGGCGTGTAAGTGTAACGGATATCCAAGTAAACACGATAATTATCAATTTAATTAGCAATAGATTCGTTTCTATAAACAACGAAATCAATCACAGTAGCACACACATGACACAGGCACGAACTTGCAGCTGCCGATGATTATTCCTTATATGGTAGTCTCATGTATGAAAGTTATACGGAAGTCGTAGTCAATCCTCTGCAATGTTATTTTCGAAATAAAAACAGGCTATGTGCGCGGCTTAACAGCGGCTATTTTACAAACTCAGTTTAGGTTTTGACACTGACCGTTTCAATTTCATCGGCTCAATTTTTGACCAATCTACTCAGTTAAACGTTGCAAAACAGATTATATAGAAAACATTGGACCATTTTCCAAATCATGAATTCCCGATCTTCCACCCTGACAAGTAGCTTGCGCTCAACGCGCGGAGTTCCAGATGTCGTTTCGGCGCATGCATATTCTGAAATTCATCAAAATATTGCCAAAAAACAGATTGAGATTGTTTCTTTCACCCTCAGCCCACGTTAGAGGCATGCCTGTGATTGATCCACCTCATATGCCACCCACACTGAAGCATTTTGGACATTTTTACCCTTGCCGTAGAGCCGCGCACTTTCCACACATTTGTCAGTAATTCAATTAAGTTTATTCCTCTGCAAGCAATCATGTCCGCTCTTTACACACGAGGCATGTGCCCACACTGAAGAAGACTATACAATGTACAAAATACATTGTACACTCTACCCCAACATTCTTCCTGCGTTATACTGTATACGGTCTTGTTATGATAGTTGCGGATGTTTTGCTATCTTATTCACGATCATTACACGCGATTAACCATGAATGAATAAATTACCTAATGCTGCGTAGTGTGTTTCAAACTTCGTTGTTTGCTTTGACATATTAGTATATTCGATGTCATGTCTTTATACCAGCAATCCCTGCGTTAATTGAAGAAATAGGTATTGTCAGTGGGCTTTTAACTTAAAGTTTAAGGGAGCTGGGAGGAGTTGTCAAAGTGAACACTGGCAGCTTATCGTTATCTATCTCGAGCTTCTATCATCCCTTGTTCCCTTGTACTCTGCCTTTTACCACAACATCTTAATGATTCAGTACTGTTTACGTTCAACTGTTTGAATCGTGTTCAAAAAAAGTATTGTTTATGTTCAACTGCTTGAATCTGGTTTCTGGGTTGGGATGATTCTATAAGTACCTAGACGCTTCCTAGGATTCGTGATGGATGTGTCTACGTATCTTCATCGAAACGGGAAACCATGTCATTGTGCGTAACTGTTCAGTGTTATTACGTGGCCTGCATTGAGTGTGGTTCAGTGTGATAAAAATTGGTAATCGTACCGGATGAATGACTTGCCAGGGCCAAAATTGTTACAGTGTTGAAGCTAGTGGTGTCGGCGTAGGTACAGAATGGCGTCGAAGCACTGTGGTTACAGCGTATGCGGTGCAGTGTCAATAGAACAGCAATATTACAACTATATATTCTAATATTTTGGAAAATGGTTGAAATGAATCGTAACCGCTCAAACCAGTACGGTTCTGAATTGGGAAAATCTGGCACTTTTCATCCCGTGTCAAGTGTGTTGTCAGAGGTCAGAGCGGTGTTAGCGTAGGTACCAAATGTTTGAGCACAGAGTGGCTTTCAACAGAATGGCTTCAAAGCACTGTGGTGACCGGCTACAGCGTTTGCCGTGCAGTTTGGTGTCAGACTGGTGTTAGCGTACCTCATTTCTGAGCACAGAAATATGTAGTATATGGACATTGGACTGGACCCCGTGGTGTGAGATCATAGATTGCTAGTGGCATCAGTGAATGAAGTTATGAAAATGAAAGGTAGCGCAGTGGCATCGTTCACTATACACTAATGAGACCACTGTACAGATTACAGTACAATTTAGAATGGTGTCAAGGAATCAGTTTGTCTGCTGGTGTCAGCACAGAGTGGTGACTGCATATATTGTGATGTCAGTGTGATAGCTAGTATAGCCGGATGACTTGCTTCATTAGTTACAACTCAGTGGTTTCAATTTGCAATTTCTTGATACTGATAGTACATAACAGAGAGTTTCAAGCGTACAGAATGGTGTTCACAAGTAGTGTGGTGTCGGAGCACAAGCCAAACATAACAAGATAGGTCTCATAAAAAGAGCCTAGTCTGCCGACAACTGCACACATAAGGATTTATTTTCACGGTCTAAC
>CAMPET010000173.1:124067-151556 GCA_946803715.1 Beroe ovata | reverse complement strand
GGGAGAAGATGAGAAGTGAGAGAGGGGGGTCTGAGGAGGAAGGGAGAAGATGAGAAGTGAGAGAAAGAGGGTCTGAGGATGAGGGGAGGAGATGAGAAACGAGGCGTAAGGGAGGGCACAGTGAGGGAGGGCAGAAGAGGGGTGTGGGATTGGGTTGATAGAAGGGAGGGGAGATTGTCTGTATTGAACAATGCTTGGAACAATAGAAAGGGGATTTCAAGGGTTTGGAAGGGTATAAGAGAAGTTTGAAGGGATTTTCAGGATTGGATTCAAGGCGTTTTTGAGTGAAAATATATAATGTGGAAATGAGGTCTTGAAAGAACGTGGAAGTTCATTCTTCTGATTCAGCGAGATTATATTCTCCGTACAATCAAAGTCAATACTTTAGTACCCCACGACAAATAATAACCATTGATGACGCCCGACAAATTAAAACATTATCACTTTAATGATATCAATTATCCAATCACTCGATTATTCGGTGAACTTCCCCCTCGCTTCCCGGAATAGATTGTACATTACCGGCAATTTATTAACGATCGCCATGAATTCAATGTATTGGATTACATAGCCATGATATAGCTGCGGTAAATCAAGATCTTCATTACATTGGTACGTGTGATTAACTACCAGGGTGTGTAACAAATCACCGAGTTACACGGTTAAATGGTCGCCGTAACATTTAAGTGTGATATCATTGAAAATATTTTGGAGGGTGATGAAGCATAAAATAGCATTCGCAGTTGCAATTTATGAACTTTTGTCAGCACCTTGATCTACGAAGTTTTTGAGACTACTGAAATAACTGTGTCTCCCTAATGTTCAGAATATACATACGTCCTGCAATCAAACATGGTAGATATCCACACTTTGATCAAACTCTATCAACTTTAGAGCTTATCCAGCTCAGTTGAATGCACGGTGAAACTGATAAACCCGAAAAAATGCGTGGGCGAGGCACAGCCAGTTTGTTGCTAAAAATAACACAACAAATGTACCACCGCTCTAATCATTTTGACAGGCGTCATGAGTGACGTCACGGAGTATCAAGTTCCACATATGGTGGTCAAGAGATTGTTCCAGAACAATGATAAATATCGAGTTGGTATCAGTACGTGCAGATATACGGTGATTCCCAATGATATTAGCGCAAAGTGACCCCTGACAGCTGTCATAAATGAGATAAATTAATTACGTCTACAGATAGACAGATGCTTGATACTTTCAAGTGCATTGAAAAAATAACCTACACTTATCAGTCATCAAGGTATCTGTAGTTTCATGTTTTTGACCAAGACAAAGCCATGGGGTGAGAACACGTCTTCTTTAAAATATGTGATGGATAGGTAAGGATATGGGTTATTATACTCACAAAGTAGAGCGTCACAGAAAGGAATATACAGGATATGACCATGCATCCCTCTTGCAGCGACAGCTGGACAACCGCGTAAAACTTGTTAGCGTTCTGCATCTGAAACAGCAGCGAAAACTAGGATTGCTGTAAATTATATAACTCCAACTCTCTTATGTCATTTAGTTTTTCAGTTATGAAGAAGGGGGCGGGACTTTATGATGCAGAGGACTTAATTCGATTCATTTGGGATCATGACAAAGTACTTAATAGGGAAGAAACTCAGAAAACTATGGGACTGACTGGGGCTTACTCTTTGGCATGAAGATAGTTTCTTCCTTCATTGACGGAAGTGTGAACATTTGGGGGGGGAGGTAAATCAGTTATCGATTTATGAATTTAACAGAATTAAATCCAGTGTTTCAAAATGCAACTGTTTTTATCTGAACGTGACAACAATTTTGCAACATGTGTATCACCATCTGGATTTTTGCCAAAATGAAACAGTACGGGGTATATTGATTGATATTTCATACTGTAGAGTATGGATTCGCTAGGTGATACAGGGCACACAGGCGTCAAGATAAGAGAAAACTGGGTATTTTTGTTTGATATCAATGAATGAAGAACAGGGAGAACTAAATATAGAACATCAGTGGATTAAAAATAACTCGGGTACCACGGTAAATTTGGGTCAGCTTGCTGCTTGCTTCCACAAATGCGAAGCAGGGTCCAAATTTGAAGTATCCCATGCAAATTAGAGTAAGTGATACCCATTTCTGTAACCCCAGACACTTGGCAACCTCAAACCCCTAGCAACCACAGTCAACAGTTTACATGACAACCAGGTTACCACAACTAACAACTACTTGACGACCAGGTTACCACAACTAACAGCTACTCGACAAGGATACAAACCTGCAGAAGAAAACTTGTTATATTGACCGAGAGAAAGAGAGATAGCATAAGAAAGTAAGCACAGTAAGCCATCTTCTTTGTCTTGTGGGAGATGGCTGGGACATGACCAGTCGATGCAAGAATGATGCTCCTACTACTCTCGATCAGTACCTTATAAGGAAATCAGGTGATCAGAGAGTAACTATGTTCATTACTAGCATTGATTCAGTGGAAAGGTCAAAGGATCACTATCATCAGTTGTCAAACAGTTGATAGGACTGGTCGCAGGGGGCAGTAATTACTGTTTTTAAGAATTTTCCTCAGAAGTCACTCACCTGTACGAAACAGAGTGTAAAGAGTGTCAGCATGACAAAGTTTAGGATAACCGGACCGCACCGGAGAGGCCAGTCCAACAACGGGTACTTGACCTCAGTTTTCAGGAGGAGTGCAAACATTACTATCCGGAGGAGAGTCCACAGCAGCCCCAACATCAGGAATATCGTGTGATACGACTGGGTGGAAGGGGAATTGGGGTTCTGGGGTTAGGGAATGAGAACCGATAATTGAATTCGGGGTGGAATTAGTTATGATCATGCGGAGAAATACGGAATAATTAACCAGAGTCGGGTTGCCCCGTGGTAATATGATAATCATTATCAATATGATTGGCAGAGGCCCCACACACACACAGGTCACATACCAACATCCTATTCCTCATTGAACAAGTGAGAACTATCTGAGCCATGACAAATGTGAAGAACATGCAGTAGCTGAAAGAGGGTGAGGTTTAGCATGGAGCACCCGCCATCATGATCAATTTACCTATTTGAGCATCACCATCATGATGAATACCTGGAAAGAAAGAGGACAACCAATACTGATTGTAGTGAGGGATAGAGGGGGGAGAAGGGGCTTCCAGCCAGATCTTCCATACTAAAATCCTGTGCAGAACAAATCATCAGCTCGAAGTCAATGAAGAACATATAATTCTATATTCCACAGCATAAACCAGTTTCTTGTTTATCACTGGATAGTGGTGGTATACTGTTTACCTGTATAGCCAGAAGATAATAGATATGACACAATAAAAGAGGGGCAAATTGAGTCAATTTATTTGATAATAAATATAGTCGAAATGGCAATATCGAAACCAAATGCTTATGAAGTGTAAACTATGGAGAATGAAGATGTATCAATTACCACATATTTGCCAATTATAATTGACAATAAGGTGTTGTTCGTTATGAAACTGGTCGATTAAAGAACAGAGTGGCAGGAACAACACTCTTACCCTCACTAACTCTCGCAAAACACCTGTTAGAGCACACAAAGCCCGTCATAACTGGCTGATGCTCAACACGGGAAATGCTTCTAGCAATACTCTTCAGATCCACTGGGTAGAAGAACACCATTGAACTTTGCATAACCATTTTGAAACACCCCTTACAATACTGAACAGATCCAATGTAGTCCATTAGATGCAGTGGTATAGAATGCTGCTGAATCTTGATGTCATGACGAATTATACATTTTACACATGTTTCTTGTAGAGAAGAAACAGGTATGGTGTTACATCGCACCTTGTAAACTTCATTTGCAGCTTTTACAGGACTTGGGAATGGGTTTCCATCAATTTTGAGGTCATTAAGGGTGAAATCTGATAGGCATGCAGGTAAGTTCTTGAGATTACAGTTCATAATATGGAGAACCCTAAGAGTCTTTGAACACATTTTCAAAGAGTTTGGGATGATATTTATTTTATTGTGTGATACATTCAGTTCAACTAAAGACTGGCAATATATCAAAAACTGGGGGAATTTGGCTAAACTGTTATTAGCCAAGTTACAATGCTGGAGACTATGGCAGAGTCTATGCGCTGGGCCAATGTCTTGAGGTAATTCTAACAACTCATTCTTACTTACATCCAATGATGACAAACTCTGCATCTCCCAGAGCTTCTTGGGTAACTTCTTCAGTTTGTTATCTGATAGGTCCAGCTTTTGGAGCTGTTGAAGTGCACAAATCCTAGTATCCACATGCCTGTACTTCATACTTGTTATACTGAGATGTGTAAGAGTTTTTGGGAAGCCTGTGCCTGTTATTGGAGGATACTGTTTTAATGATGATATTGTCATTGACTTCACATCAGCTTTTGGTTTGGTCACATTATTTAATTGCTTGAATGGTTTTAAATCAATGTTGAGGAGATGGTTAGGATCCTGAATAGTCTTGAGAAGTATCTCAATATGCTGTGGATTTGCTTCACTCAACATCATCAACTGTGGTGGCGACTTGAATGTCAGACTGATCTTCCCTTCAAATTTCAATTTAGAGTGGATAGATATTATATTCCTGAGAATTGATTTAATTACTCAATACATTTTTACACAATATGTCAGTCAGTCGGTGTGATTCATCAGGGTCCTTTCTTAAGCCAGGCCCCTTGGTCAACTTACCTGATCCCAATATCATAAGATACTTTTGAGCTTGGTGTTTTTGCAGATACTAGGTAAAAATCAACACCCCCTCCATCTCTTCTTGAAAGGAGTATAACTGACTTTGTTGGTTTAACTTTACTTGTAGTTGCTACAGTACTGACAACTTTAGACAGACAAGGTATGTTCATGGTACTGTGGCCTCTGCAAGAATTAATTTAGGGATTTCATATAGGGATTTTAATTTTTATTGATAAATTCACAGTTCACACTGATTCTATCAAAAATTGAAAGATACTGTAGTAGTACTGTACTCCTGTACAATACAGTCTCAATAACAATGTTATCACATATCAGAACTTAGAAGCACGTAAGGATCAGAGGATGGATGACCAGAATATGAAAATAGAACTATAATAAATCAATATTAACAGATAAACTTGCCTCAGAGTAGATCCTATTTGCCAAATTCAGGATTTCATTTATCTGTATGAAAGTAGATCCACATTTTTAATCGAAAATTTCGCGACAAAGCTTTCCATTTTCGTTTTTTGAAAAGTCAGTTCAAAAAATATAGAATAGAGTTTGTAGGATTTTACCCTACCGTCGGTGAAATCCTACAAGAATAGAGTAGGCGCCAAATAAAATTAATGGTCGCGCCGCGCACGCGCGCATTGCGCAACTCGGATGATTGATGATGATTGGTCGGCGTAAACAATGAAAGAACAATTTGATAATGCTTGCAAATTAATTTGCACAACCAAAAATCCGTCATGCATTCTTGATATTGAATAATCAGTTCTCATTCTACTCAAAACCTCATTCAACATTTCAAAAGGTAAAGATATTACAGTCTACATCCCGTACCGAAGTGTATGCTGTATAATAATATAGTATAGTACTAGAGCATTTTGCAAGGTGGTAAAATACTATACATAAAAATCTAGAACTACACTACATATACTACTACTAGAGTTATGAGAGTTCGGCTTCAGCTTCGTTCATCTAGAATCCTCACGCAGTCCAGCACCAATCTTCTCAAATTAGTCATTTGTAAAAAAATGAAGTCCAAACATTAGTCAACAGTCGTGATTGTCAAAATCAATTCAACTCAAGTCCTTCAATCTGTTTCCCAGTTGAAATCAAATAGTGGTTTAAGCCCGTGGGCAAACAGAGGGAGTCTGAACAATTGAACTGCTTGATCGTCTCACGTCTCCATATTCAAAACATCAATCTGAAATGGAATTTCGTCATTGGTGGCTTCAAACCAGGATGAAAACGGCAAGAATAAGTAGAGAAACCAGTTCGCAGTGAATAATTGTCGATACCTACCATTGGGAACAACTAATCAGAGCTGGTAAACTCTATAGTGCTAGCCATCATAGCCCCTCCATCCTCACTCATTACATCATCATGAGACTGCAGAACCACTTCCTGTCTACTGCCCATCTTGCCCCGCTTGGAGTTGACCCTCCCACCAGGGCCGATACCCATGATACCCTCCACTGGGAGAACAAGTTGATCCATCACTACCAGCAATACTACTGAGATCCTGCGGAGAGAGAAGGCCGTGGTCAGCTTGAGATGAACAGGGGGAGGGGGGATGGGCGATGAATTCGGAATTTTGTAATCAGATGGTAATGAGATCATGAGAACTCACATGAGAATTGATGGGAGAGCCTTTGTTGCCATCTGAAGATGAAAAAGCTTGTTAACGACCGAAAGAAAGGTTAAAGTAGATAAGGAAAGATAAACAGTGATAAAATTCTAGTCATCTGGATACAGATCGCAATTCAGGGAATTCAGAGTGCTGAGTCCGAGGATGAAAAAATCTCATTTTCAGAAGTAACGAATGCCTAGGTCTGAGTGCCTTTTTATACCTCAGATAAAGCGCGTCATTTCCATCAATGTCTTTGAAGTCATGAAAATTCTCCTCCTTAATGCGACCCTCAACTTTTCTTGAAAGCATTTTCTTTGCTCCGCCCTCCTTTTGCATTGCTATAGGTATTGTGACAGGTTAATTTTATTTGACAGATACCTTTGAATCAATAAATAAAGTGGCAAGACTTTGTCAAATACTTAATTCATATTGCAATGGCTGGTACCCAGAATTGCAAAACGAGGGCCAAACTTCTAAAACTTAAAAGTATAAAATAAATCACGTCTACAGCACAATATATGCTATCGAGCAAATTTTCTCAGTCTCACGTATTTTTGAGAGCATAAGCAGCTACACATATAAAACTCTAACATTAAACTCTAATGGTGTAATAAATTAGAATGAGAATATGCGTTTGAATGATTTTTTCGGCTAAAACTAAAAAAATAAAAAGACACTCCTACATCATGTCAGTTTCATGCACACAAGTTGCAATGATACAACTTCTTGAAGTATTAAAACGGCCAGGTTTAAGATAGGACGCCTCAACGACGCTGTTCATTCAGCATTTTCCCAGCAGCATCGCAAGCAGGGCCATCCTTATGTAGACCCCATTTTCAGCCTGCCTAAAGTACGCAGCCCTGGGGTCTCCGTCAATCTCAGTGCTGGAAGGAGAGATTGTACACACGTGTTTCTGTTGTGTATGACGTGAATAGCTTGACAAAAGTTGTGTTCAAAACTGTGAATCACAGTCATGATAGTCGTGATAGTGAGCAACACGCAAATGGCATCTTGCCAAATGTTTTCATTTTATATGAGTCATATATGAACAATGATCATCTCCTACCTTATCTCGTTGACTCTGGGCAGCGGATGCATCACAATCATATTCTGCTTTGCCTTGATCAGTGTCTCAGGTGTGATCAAATACGAGTCCTTTACCTGAAAATTAGTATCAATCCAAGAACTTACCCAGTGATTTGGACAAAATCCAAATCCTGTTTATGCGGTCGTCTATTTTAGCAGGTGTGCGCGCGCGGCGGCATGCATATACGCGCGCGCACTTATGCGCGCCAAAATCAACAAATTTTCAAAAGAATGTTTCAGCGCGTTACGCAGACGGAGTGTTTCAAAAGGTACGGGCACACTTATTAGAAAAGAAAACATCCTAAGAATGTCGAGCTTCGTACAGTTGTGAGGGACGTACAGTTGTGAGGGACGGGAGTGGGACACAAGAATCTCTAACTGACCTTTTCATAAGCTTCAGGTGAGGGGAATCTTTCTTTCTGTATTCGTGTGACATACAGAACATCAGTAGAAGGAATAGCAGCTTGGAGGTCTTCAAATGTTGTCTGTGATAGGTCATAGGTCGATGGGTTACGATTCACGAAAACAAATGACCACAGGTTTGGGGAAAAATAAAGAATGATGAAAACTTGTATCAAACCTGTGGAATACCCTTGGCTTTCACAAAATCAGTGACTTGTGTTGGCATTACCAATTCAGGGGGAGATACATACTGTAGCTTCACGTTGTACAGGGTAAGAAGTCGGGCTAAGCTGTGAACCGTACGACCATGTTTTAGATCTCCAACCATAGTCACCTGATATAATCAAATATCGTTGTCAACAGTGCTCAAATATCGTAGTCAACTGTGGTCAAATATCATAGGCACCTGGCTATGATTTCATACTTAAGTCAGTTATAAAGATCGTGATTACTGAATAATCCATGGTCAACCTACAGTAATCCCATTGACAGTTCCAATCTCCTCTCGTATGGTAAACACATCCAGCAATGCCTGAGTCGGATGCTCACCCACTCCGTCCCCTCCATTAATCATCGGCTTCTGTACATACCTGATCATAGAGCCCATAGTTTACGCTCTTATACTTAATTACTTCCATTAATATTATCTATCTAGAGGGCCCATTTCAAACCCTCACAGGGGGGCCAGAATGACAGAAAAACACTGCTGAGATCATGGTACGCAGAGACCCATGATAAGCTCACCTGGCAGCCTGTTTAACTTGACCGGGGGTTGGGTGTCTCATAACCATGATGTCACAGTAGCCCTGTATGTTACGAACTGTATCCTCTACTGTCTCCCCCTTCAGTAAACTACTCTCACTCGGGGTAAGGGTGATCACCGAACCACCTGGCATAACAGGGTGAAATAGGGCCTTTCAGGACTTATTGCAGATAAGAGAGCATAGCTTCTCTTTCCTAAATCTATATTGATTCCAATAGAGAAAAAGTAGAGGAGTAATTGGGATGGTCCTCTCTAAAATACCAACAAAACCACAATGTAAAAAGGGCCACTTTTCAAACTACCCACCCAAACGTTGCATGGCGCTGGTGAAAGACAGGTGGGTCCTAGTGCTCGGTTCAAAGAACATGGTAGCAAGCACACACCCAGTTGCCAGTGTGTTAGTCTCGGGCATTAGGTTCGTCTTGAAGTGTTGGGCAACAGTGAATATCTGGTGAATCTGGGAGGAGAGGGGTGTGAGAGATCAGAGAATGGAATGTAGATCGCTTAGTAGTTAATTATAATATACACTATGTATACAATATAGGTATACAATATACAGTCTACATACAATCAATGTGTAAAATGTGAGGTACAAAACTGGATATTAGCCCCAAATATTACAATCTCTATTAGGGTCTATTACGTCACATATTACGTCACATACAACGTCACATACCGAGTTTCTATCGAACTGTTTAACGGACAGGATGTGTTTGTTAGTCAGACTATGTCGGACAGTTGGTATAACTCGGGTTGGAATGGAATCGTCAGACATGTATTCCACTTCGTCACTATACGACACTCGCCGCTGCTTTCCTGAGCGATGGTAGCAATTAGTGACCTAATTAACTAATTAGCGACCCAATTAGAGACCAAAATAGTGACGTTACTGATCACTTGGAAGATATTCTGAATTCAAACCAGTAGGCGGCTTGGTAAGGTAGGGCTCGCTTATTTTCACGGTTTTAGGAGTGCCGCCCGCAGTCACCAATCCTCCAGAGACGGCTGGCTTCGTCTCTGAAACTTGTACAGTGTTATTATATACACTGGTCATTTCCTAGAGTATCAATTTTCTAGACACAAAGAGTACATGGATACTGAAGCAGTGTCGTGCAGGGAGATATCAAATTTGTCATGATTCTATTTTATCGGACTGATCGAATCAGTGATGTCGTTTTCAGCTTTTCAGGCGGATTAGGATTACTTTTGATTTGATTAGAGGGGAGATGGGTGAAAATTTTGAGTGTATTTCATCCATGCTAAATCAATTTATGGTGAAACAGCTTCGTTATTCTGTGTAGCGATTAGTAATTGAGTTTTCATCGACTATTTAACCACATTCGGACTTGAATTTAGTGCTATGCAGTGAAGCAAGAACCGAAATTTCCAAATATATATGAGTTCAGACCTTTACATGGCCGATTTACAGTAATGATGCATTACTCTACAAACAACCACAAGACCCGGAATACCTAAGTCGGAGTAGCTATCGCCACTATAGAGTCTGCTTCGTTCCTGAACCTTTACATCAGCAATATCGACAATGGGCGTGGTCGTTGGTGAGGTTGGAGAGGAAACACCCTTCCTCACATCCTTTCCATAACCTGGTTCACACAGTACCTGGCGTTGTTATGTCAAACACAAGGAAATATTTCGAACAGCAATGATGAGAGTTCGTGAGGAGTTTGCGAACCTTCCCATCAATGAAAACTGTGGTTCCTCTCAGCACCACTCTAGTCACAGATCCCTGGACCTCCATGCCTTCGAATGGAGTCCACTGAGCCTTCGAATACCTGTGATATTGAGGCTCGGTAAACCCAGATGAGATCATTACTTATCTAATTATCGAGTGTCCTGATGTTTAGTGACAGTTTGACAGAATGTTGACACACATGTCTACTGTGTGACATCGTGACACGTGTACGACGCGTCATACATTACACGTCATGTTGATACACGTGTCTGCTGTCTGCAGCATGACATCGTGACACGTGTACGACGCGTCATACCTCATGGCAGCAGGTATTGTCCATTTCTCCTCCATATCCACTTCAATAAACGTGTCCTCTTGTTCAGGCAAGTTGAATATCTTGATAGGATTGTCATGGAGACGTAGGATGATGTCCTGGAAGCAGCACGTGGTTACTTTACAACCCTCATCAAACACAAGGTTATATTTTCACCATGAATTATATAAATGGGTCGCACCTCGACGGTTAGTTTCCCCTGGTTCACAGCTGTGAGGAGGAGTGGTACCATGGTCTCAAGACCAGGGAATCCTGCTGGGGGCTTCTCAGAGGTCTTCTCGGCCACGGTATGTGGAGCTGAGGGAAGTGACGACATATGTTCATGGAATTGATTCTAATAATTCTGTGGTTCTAATAATTCTGCAAATCAATCTGTGAAAAATACTTATGTAATTCTGTCGATCAAAACTGTCGATCAATCAGTAAATGATATCACAAATGACTCCCTAATTATAGACCCTCATTACCGAGTAGGGATTGTTGCTATCACTTACCATGATCAGTAGCGAATATGTCAATGTACTGGAGGTTATCCCACAGGAATTGGCGATCGTTCTCCGTTCCCAAACTCGGCCTAACTGCGTTGTTCAGACACTCCGAGTCCTTCGTTAGGAACAAGTGATGGGGGCTCACTTCGCACGTTACTGCCTGACCTGAAACAATGTCATAGTCAGCTGCAAACAATGCCAAATATGGTGAACAATGTTTGGGAACAATGTCTTACTTTGTATTAGGAAATGCTTGCTATATTTCATCTGAGGGGGTTGAACTTTTGTACCGATATTTGAATTTACCTATGGTAATAACTACTCGAATTATTTCAGGATCTTTACGAAATAAAACAACTTTTCATCATCGAGGAGTGAAAATTATCTCAAAAACAACGAAAATTTTCTTCCATCCCCCATCAAGTCCCAGGTCGGATAAATGCGACCTTCTACATCCAGCAATCGTAGCCCACAGCGCTCCAATTAATTTTCAGGTTGTTATTCGCGAAGGTCGTTGTCGGGTTGTTCCGACGAGTGTCACCCTCAAATCCGTTGAGAAACACGGAAAATGACGCTGGCTTCGTCTCAGTCACAGTGCTTGATCCGGAGAGAAGGGCTGCTTTCATGCGGTCAGTACCACTTCCCGTGTACAACAGTGTGGTCGTAATGATGGGGGTCGTCACGAAGTTACAGTACGACATGTCGATGGTTGTCTTTGCGAAATTGTACGAGAATTGCGACCATGTGGTGTACGTGTTCATGTTCCGTGATGTCCAAGAACTGGACGAGACGGGCATTGATCCGACACACGTCCGCAAACAGTATTTTCCCCCGGCCCTGTCAGGGGTGCTAACGACCTTGATCTCGTCCAGTCCGGACACAACGGAGCTGGCTACGAGGAGGAAGAGAAGAGGACGGGGTGACGTCATCATTTCCGGGTGGAGATACAGATTCCTTCTTTCCTACTATTATAACAGAGGTGGAAGACAAGCGAGATTTTCAGAGCTGAGGATGATCTATCGAATAGTGTGTGGAAAAAACGTGTCTGAATCCCGCAAAATGTGAAATTTTGTGTGGAACCAGATGTGTGGTAATCTCTGTAGTGGGATTGAGTTACACGCTGACAAGTGGTGAAAGTGATGGTCCTGGAAAAACTGTCAGGAGGGGAGAGAGGACAATGGATTGAGCTGTGATCGGAGGTGCTAAATCCAGCACCTACTCTATTATGTGCAACACATGATGGAATGCACTGTTTTTGTGGATGGAGAAGGTTCATTCAGTCAGCGA
This sequence comes from Beroe ovata, assembly GCA_946803715.1. Taxonomy (NCBI): domain Eukaryota; kingdom Metazoa; phylum Ctenophora; class Nuda; order Beroida; family Beroidae; genus Beroe; species Beroe ovata. The sequence goes on along the minus strand of CAMPET010000173.1, from coordinate 139,160 downwards.
CGTGATTTCGATTTGGTCTATGCCCTATCATCGAGCCATGTAATAATTCGATATAAGTTAAGAAGTTAGACGCTTTTATCACACAATTCACAAATCAATCCTGTACCGTGCAATTTCAGAGTGTAGTGTGGCTCAAATTTAATCACCAAACGGCGTAATTTCTAATCAACCCTCAAATTCTTCATAACTTCATCCAGCTGTACCATTCCTCGTCAGTCGTCACAAACATTTATTTCAGATGTTATCATCAGGTAATTCATTATCGGATGAGTGTCAGATATCGCAGATTATAATTCACTGGAAATTGTTCTGAAGAACCTAACAAATGACCATTTACGAGAAACAGTCAAATTCATAACGCCCAAATTACACACCAAATTAGCAAGTTACAAGGGGTAGGATAATTTCCCTTGTTAAAACAGGAAGACACACATAATGTAAGGGACTTACCAGCCTTCTTAGCGTTGATAACAAGCTCCAATTCCACCTGTTTCGACACGTGACAGATGTGCACGGGTCGCTTAGCAACGGACGCCAGGAAGAGTATAGCAGGTAGACTGCACGTGTGAGCAGCGAGCTCAGCGTGGATACACAGTGGCGCAGAGACCGGCCATTTCTGTCAGGATAGCGGGTGTTATGTGGGAGAGAGGGAAGAAACAGAGGCAGAGAGAGGGGGCAGATTATCACTTGAATATGAGGAAATTGTCGGGATACGAGAATTAAGATTTAGCTTAAATTGTGCCCCCTGCCTCTTTGAGAAAATACACGACCAATGATCACCAAATTCTAAACCACTCGTTCTGCTAAATCCAATCTTAATCCTCAACTGTACAGCTACCTGGAGATGATCCAGCCAAACACTGTTATCATCCAGTCTCAGGGTTGTGAAGGTGTCACATAGGTACATCTTTAGTGCTGCGGCACGGGGTGCCAGCTGCCCAATAAGCCCGGCGTTAGACATACTGGCGCCAACGAACAGGGCATAGTCACACACTGCGCCCGCTTCAGCTATGCCTGGGGTAGAGTAGATAGACGGGCTTGAACGGGTGAAATATTGAATTGGGTAATTAGATATCAGTAATTAGAAAGTGTATTACCTGAGATATTGTCATGGACAATTAGAAATCAATTTCATGTCGGCTTATAAAATCTCTAAAGAATCGCAATTGGTTTCTTTTACACAACTACCAAAAGCCAAAGCTAGGCTTGAGTTACCTGAGGCAAGTTCGAATGACTCAGCATCAATGATAGGAGGATCGGTATTTGGCATGGCACACACCATGGTAACGCCACCAGCCAGCGCCGCGCACGTGCCACTTGTGAAGGTTTCCTTGTGCGGCGCGCCTGGGTCACGGAGATGCACGTGCACATCAATGAGTCCGGGAAGTGTGATTGTTTTCCGCGTGGAGAGAACGTCGCAAAGGGAAAGAGGAGGGGGACCGCCGAGAGTCGACAGCGCCTGAGGTCGGGGGGGGGAATGAACATCAGGAAGTAAGGATCAGATCCCTTATTTTTTGCAAGAATGAAGTCTTCAACAAGAAAAAATGATTTCAAAACATCACATACCGAAACAAACATCTTTGCCACTTTGATATCAGTAATGAGTGGGATGGAGTAGTCAATAGCCATCCTGCGAGTCAGATACCCGTACGATTTACTCTTTGTCTGTCTATGGAAACTGCTGTACACGTTGTGGGCTGTGGGATGGGATTTGTTGATGATTTTGAATCAAATGAATCCCAATTCCGTATCAATGCCAGGTGTCAAATCTTGAAAACGAAAGAAAACCTAGCAACGCATTTGGGTACAAAGTATCGCAATATAAGTATCGCAATATTTCCCGGAATACCTAAGTTATCTCACCTAGCGGTAGGTTGATGACGAGATCAAACTTTTGGGAGGAGAGATAGTCACCGATACTCGGGGTGTCTTTGTCACCAGCTTTACCGTTATCGTTAAACGGCCATGATATCGATGTTATCTGAGTTTGGAGTATGGACGAACTTTGCACATTCATGATAATGATTTACCTACCTATCAGGATTCGCAATTTAAATGATAAGATCATTGCCAAGTGATGTTAGAATTCTTATAATCAAGGGAAAACGATCGTGGAACAAGAATGAAGCACGTACGGTGATGCCGTGTTCGTTGTAGAAATCGGCAGTGCCTCGTGACCCATACAGAGTGAAACCCATGGTGTGCAACTTTCTCACACTCTCCAGCATCTCCTGCTTACTCTGGGGGGAAGGGAGGGGTGTGGTCAGATGGGGGATTGAAATGATTCTCTAAAGTCTAAAAAAACCGTACCAATTGGCAAATGCCATTTCTCCGGTCAAGATTCAGCAATCAGCAACTGTTGTTGGGTCTCGGATTCTATCGCTAAAACCCGGTCTTACCTTGTAGCTCCCTATTGAGAGCAGGATGTTCTTCTTTGGGAGCTTGAATCCGGAGCTAAGTAGAGCCTTGAGATACGCAGTGTACATGTCATTGCCAAATGCGGCAACTTCACCAGTAGATGCCATGTCGACGCCAAGGAGGGCATCGGCGCCGGCCAGGCGAGAGAATGAGAATTGAGCAACCTGGGAGGAGTGGGTTAGTGGGAGTAGGAGGGAAGGGGGCAGGGGAAAAGTGGGTCTAGGAGGGAAGGAGCGAAGGGGAAAAGTCCCTGAAAATCAATGATCGTTGCTAATCAATAACCTATATCAGCTATACACACCTTCATTCCTATTCTGGGAGAGTTATCCATTGGATCTGGCAACACTGGCTCACATGGTAACCCGAGCAACACACGTGTTGCTAGAGCAACAAAATCCACACCCAGAGTCTTGGATACAAAAGGGAAGGATCGAGAAACCCTCACGTTACACTCAATCACTTTGAGATTGTTCTCCTTGGCGATTATCTGCAGGTTGAACGGGCCCGAGACGCGGAGGGCGTGGCCGACAGACCGGCACACTTTCCTGATCTTAGTGAGGGTTTCTGCGTTCATGTCCTGGGCGGAGGAGTGGGTTTAGAATTAATGCCAACTGCAGCTGACAGGTGGATAAACGGTTATAGCGGTCCTTAAGTTGGGAACCTATTGTCGGTCTTCGATACTAATTCCATTGATTCCTAACGCATTTTTGGACGCTGAATCGATTTCCGACCGAATTGTAGCCCTATCTCGCTTGCCTGAGGTGCTGTCTGTCATGTGACTTTGAGACTCACATGTGAAAACACATTGGGTGGAGAAGGGCTAATGGCGCTTGGGAACCGATTGTCGAATTGACGTGAAATTTTGGTTGTCTGAGTTTCAAATGGTACTTGACCTGTGATAGAAATTTCATGACTGTAGCATAATCCGTTTGGGAGCTATCCTCAAATGCTCACTCAAACTTGCATGTTTTGGAACGATAAGGGCTTATGGCGGCCCTTAACTCGGCAACCGATTGTCGAATTGACGTGAATTGTGGTTGTCTGAGTTTTTAATGGTACTTGACCTGTGACAGAAATTTCATGACTGTAGCATAATCCGTTTGGGAGCTATCCTCAAATGCTCACTCAAATTTGCTTGTTTTGAGTGGATAAGGGGTCATGTCGGACCTTAACTTGGGAACCGATTATCGGATTGATGTGAGAGTTTGGTTGTCCGAGTTTCTAATGGTCCTTGAACTATGGCAGAAATTTCAAGACTATAGCTTAATCCGCTTGGGAGCTATCCTCAAATGCTCACTCGAACTTGCATGTTTAAGGTGGATAAGGCGTTATGTCGGCCCTTTTCTTGAGAACCGATCATCAGATAAACGTAAAATTTAGATGCCGAACCAGTGAATTAGAGAATATTACCATGGCATAAATCTTGCCCCTGATTCAGAATAGGGTGAGTCCCCTGGATTACCTGAGGAGGTAGGACCAGTGTAGCGTCACCAGAGTGTACACCCGCATTCTCAATGTGCTCGGAGATAGCCATGACCAGCACCTCACCATTGCACGCTACAGCATCGACATCTATTTCCTGAGGGGAGAAGGAGGAGAACTTGGTTCAAGCAGGACGTTTAAAAGATCTATCAGTAACCTTTTCCATTTGAATTCAGGGAGGGGCCTGTCCGAAAATTGGAGGCACAAAACATTGTTCAGAATCTCACCTTGGCTTGCATGATGAACTTGCTAATAACAACAGGGTGGTCTGGTGAGAGTGCCGCTGCTTTACCCAGATACTCCTTCAGACCCTCATCACTGCAAGGTAATGGTGTTACCGGGGGTAACTGAACGCTGGGTGTCACAGTTTCAATTGAGCACCCAAAACTCAAAATTTGGCTGATTTTTAACTGTGATAAGTTAGTATTCTCATCAATCCTCTATCCCACGTATATAATAAATCCGAATCACTAACGTGTGACAGATAGACATAGCGGCGCCAGACAGCACGTAGGAAGGTCGCACCAGGACCGGGTACCCGACATGGGCAGCGAACTCCTCAGCCGACTCCAGGTCAGTCAGTTCCTTCCACTGGGGCTGGGCTATGTTCATCCAGTCCAGCATTCGGGAAAACTTGAATCTGGGGGGGGATGGGGAGGTCGTAGTGACCCATTGCTGAGAGTTTTCTGCAGCAACTCGGTACTTCTATACGAATACAAAGAGATTGCGAATGGTTAAAACTCCAGATATTCCGTCATCAGTTATGGAAGTATGATGTTGCCCTCATTTAGGTATCTCAATAGAGATTACGGGTCAAGTGAACTCGTTTGTTGTTGAGATTGCCGCGAAGGTTTCCCTCGATAGGTAATAGCCAATAGGTATACCTGTTCTCAGCACTGTCGATCATAGTTGGCTCAGTTCCCAGAACGTTGACACCAGCTCGGTGTAAGTGTAGTGCTATGTTGTTGGGAAGTTGCCCACCCATTGACACAATGACACCTACTGGGTTCTCAGCTTCGTACACATCCATAACAACCTGTGGAGATGTTACATTGTTGCCATGGTAACAAGCAGAAAATTGACTTGATGACGAAAGAATGAAAGGAACGAGTCACAATTTTGTATTTTAACCTCGAAGCTGATTTCGTCGAAGTAGAGTCTGTCACACATATCATAGTCTGTGGAAACCGTTTCGGGATTGTAGTTGACCATAATCGTCTTACAGCCCAGCTGGAATACGACGTGTATAATTGTGTTGTTGACGGTGTAAGCAAATCAAAAACTATGATAATTGAAAAAAACAATAATTTCTTCATCTAGTCATGGTCTGGACTTCCACTGAACTGAGAGTTCTGAAGAATCCAATGGAGTGTCATCTAACCTGTCGCAACTCCTGGGTACACCTCACAGCGCACCAGTCGAACTCCACACTAGATCCAATACGGTACACACCACTGCCCAATACCATGTGAGCACCTCCTGCCAGGGGTGATTTGAAATCGCTTAAATTGCAGTAGATCTTAGGTTCCTTCTCTCGACTTATCGAGAGCCGGAACTCGATTCTAACTAGGAACAAGTCAAATCAGTTGACGTGCAATCACGTGACTTTAACGTGTTCGAAATGACGCGTTGTACCTTGATGAAGTTCCACGTCATCATCACTCCCGTTGTATGTTAGGTACAGGTAGTTCGTCTCGGCAGGATACTCTGCAGCTACGGTATCAATCTGTTTGACATGGGGTCGCAGGTTGAAACTCTGCCTAACGCCGCGCACTGCTATCTCTGTTCATTGGGGTGAAAATACGGTTATCGTGTGCAAAAACATACATAAACATAAGATCGCGTGCAAAAACTTACATAGAAATCAGAATTCAGAAGGGGTGAAAGGAGATGAGAGTAAAAACGTGGGTAGCCAATCACCGACAACATAATGTGTGATCAGTCTATTAATACAAAACTAGGTACGTGGTTGCCGCAGACTGAGCTTCCACTTACCCGAACTCCCTACAAAGTGGGCGATCTGTTTATCACTGAAGCCGAGTTGTTTGGCCGTCAGGAGGAGAGCCCGGGGAATGCTGCTCAATCGACCTCGATAACTCTAGGGAGTTATGATTGTGTCACGAGGACTTGATTTCAGGCAATACTCTCACAAAATTAGAATCCGGAAGATGCTACAGTGAATTGGTGTGTAGACTGTAGAGTACAGTTTTCTAGAAAGTTCTACTTGAGCTTCGATAGCAATAGAATCCATGGCAAAGTGGACCGACCTCCAAGTTTTTCTGCTCCACTATGATATTCTGCATCTTGATCAGAAACCACTTATCAATGTTCGTCAGACCGTTCAACTCATCTACGTTGTAACCGTTGGAAATCGCTTGAGCCACCATGAATATCCGCTTGTCCGACGGATCACGCAGCTCCTGCGAATGCCGCGTGATTATTACTCTGATTGGCTCAAGGGGGCGTGCTCGCTCACGCAGTATCTAGAGGAATCACGTGATTCTTATCAACCTAATCAGATAAGTCACCTCTTCATTGACGAGACAAGCGTCTCCGTAGAACCCAAGAGTGGAGTTGTCCACCATTCTGAGTGCTTTCTGGAGCGCTTCTTCGAATGTCCTCCCGATTGACATGACTTCTCCCACACTCTTCATCGAACTCCCAATCTAACAGAGGAGATAAAGCTCAAGAGACGGTGACACATATTACTAAGGGATTCTTGCTAAGTTCAGAAGATGCAAAAATGTGCGTCATTTCTGGTCCTTACCTTTTTGCTGACGTGATGAAACTTGCCCAGGTCCCATCTAGGGATCTTTACAACACAGTAATCCAAACTTGGCTCAAAACACGCGGTTGTCTTGTTGGTAACCTGTATGTGGGTGAATTATAAAGGAGCACTTTCTGCCACGAGGTTGCTAGAATACCAGATTCAGGGAGACGAAATCTCAGAGTGAATCTGCCCACGGTGCTAACCTTGTTTTTGAGGGCTGGAAGTTGGTACAACAGTGCTAGTTTAGCAGCAACGTACGCAAGGGGGTACCCAGTTGCTTTACTAGCCAGAGCTGAGCTCCTTGAGAGTCTAGCATTCACTTCGATGATGTAATACTGTGGAAAGAAATGGTCGTTCAAATTTGGTGCATCAATTATTTCTATCCTCTGTCTCAATCAATAATATCAGTCCTCAATTTCTACAAATTATACGAAAACTGGAGACGGAGGGCATTTCTGATTGCTGATTCTGTCAAGCGTAACCTGTAGAGAATGTGGGTTGAGCGCGTACTGGATATTACACTCGCCGACCACACCCAAGTGACGGACAACTTTGATAGCAACGCTTCGCAACATGTTGTACTCGACATTTGTGAGTGTTTGTGAAGGAGCAACCACGATACTTTCGCCAGTATGGATACCTGAGGGGGGGGGGGAAGAGTTGTCGAAGTATCAATTCATTCAGAAGTAGGCAATCCAGCGTTCAATTGAAAATAACTTTTATTAGGATGAGTGATCAATAATGGAGTAAAGCTTGAAGAGGTCCCAGGATTTCAACTTACCCAGAGGGTCTACGTTCTCCATATTACACACCACAATACAGTTATCATACGCATCTCTCACAACTTCGTACTCCACTTCCTTCCACCCTTTCAGACTCTTGTCAATGATAACCTGCACACGAATACCCGTCGGTAGATACCTACATGTTGCACGAACAAATTATAGCCATCGCACTGCACAAGCGCAAAACAATGTCTGGAACAATTGAAGATGCGCTACCACGAAATGCCCAGTCACCTGAGTGCCACTTGCTAGAGGTGTCTTGACGAGCTCCTCTAATTCCGCCTCGTTACTGGCGAATCCACTGCCCAGTCCGCCCAGAGCGTACGCTGTGCGGACCATCACCGGGAAACCAAGCCGCCTTCCGATACTCAACACCTGGACAAAAACGAGGTGACATCTGGAGTTGGATATGACAATGTACGCTAGGAATTGCTTGGGAGTCGAACGGGTTGCGTAACCGAATGCCAATCATGATTTATATTGCCACTTACATCCTCCAAGTTGGTGGCTGTATCACTCGGAGCCACTTTCTCGTCTATCTCAGCTAGTCTCTCAGCAAATTCCTTCCTATCCTCCGTTGCTATGATACTGGGGACTGGAGTTCCTGAAACACAGATCTATGTAAACTTGGAGGATTGGGTACTCTTCAGGATGCCATGATGAGTTGGGATCACTAATTATGGAAGTTATTTGAAAAGGAACCTAAAACAGCGACGTTGTACTGTTCGAGTATTCCCTTTCTGAAAAGATCCACTCCACAGTTGAGTGCTGTCTGCCCTCCGAACGAAAGAAGGATACCATCCGGTCTCTCTGATTCTATCACCTGGTGTCAACAGTGGTGTCAATAAACATTGGTGTAATGACAGGGAAATCGATGGTGCCAACATTCTGCTGTAATCACAATGTACCTGTGTGACGTAGTGAGTGGTGATTGGTAGGAAGTACACACGGTCAGCTAGTCCCTTGCTAGTCTGAACTGTAGCAACGTTTGGGTTTATGAGCACAGTATGCAATCCTTCCTCTTTCAGCGCTTTGATTGCCTGGAGATGATGGTTCAATGATTCTCAGTAATATTCTTATATGACTTGGTGCATTTATTTCGTGGGAACAATGAGTCCTGCTATCAGTATTACTCCGAGCAACGGCCCTGGGTTAAAATTCCGATCTCTCCCGCAAGAAAACCTGTGACCCGGAGTAGTCAAACTCCCCCGCCTGCCCAATAGACAGCCCTCCTGATCCCAGAATAAGAACTTTGTAGGGAGCTTTGATAACTTGAGTTGTGAGACACGAGAGACCACTCTTTTGAAGGAGTTTGTGAGTTAATCTCTCTTTCAGTGTCATTGTCACTTCACCTGAGAGATGCACAGTCAAGTCAAGATTGAATGGCCAAGTCACTAAATTTGCTCAAGAACGCCCACTGTTTAGTGTTCAATCTCCTATTCCCGAGGAAAAACCACTCACTAACCTTCCTTGACATGTTTGACATGTTCTAGAAACACATCGAATAGGAACATGGTATCGAGAGGACCTGCCATGGCCTCAGGATGGAACTGGACCGTCATTATGGGTTTTGTCTTGTGAATCAGACCTTCGTTCGTTCCATCATTCTCGTTGACAAACAACTCCTCAAACTCTGGAGCAAGAGTGGTTACAATTATTAGAATCCGTACCAGACATCAAGTTATGCCTGACAAATACGTTTAACACTATAATTAATAGGACCCAAATTTGATCAAACATTCTATTCTACATTGTATTCGGACGTATTATTTTGTACAGCGTGTAGCAATTCCTAGAAGAAGACACTGTTACCAAGCCCCGAAGGTGTGATGTGTCAGTTTGAGGATGTGTTACAAATCACAAGACCGATGCAACACCTGGCAGCCATTGTCCCCTGATTCTCTGTCCGTATCACCAGGTGGGAGCAGGTGTTAGAGACCGATAGCTCGACAGTACACGGAGGAGCTGATTTCGGATAGTTTGTAATCTCACCATACTGCCCGCCCAACTTGTCTTCTCGACACATACACACACACACCCGAGATATGTTTCTACCTCTGTGTTTCCTCCTGGTTACTCTTCCAGGAGTCATTTCTGTGTCCAAATTCAGTGTGATCCACAGCCATGGCGAGGATTCCAATCCAGAGTGTTTGATCACTTGCGCCGGAACTACCCAAGAAGATGGGACTGTTACGTTTGATGAGCTGAGTCTTGATGGGGTCGAAGATTTCGACAAATCGTGGCTCTTCACAAAGGCAACAGTCGATATCAGTGATTGTGGATTTGTCAAGATTCCAGTCATAACCTCATCTCTGGACTTTAAAGAAACAGAGATAAGCAACTACTTGAGAATGGAGTTTGCTGCTCTTGCAGGTCTCATTGCCGGAGGAAACCAGGTCTCGGAAGCATCCACCGACTCGTTTACAACTTACATTACCGGATTCCACCCTATGAAACGAGGTACTCGACATCAGCTCTCTAAAGCGTTTGCCGAAAGGTACCTCAATATCAACTGGATTGCCACTGGCTATTACTGTTAGCAGTGGCAACATCAAGCATCAGGATGGATTCAACTTGTTTCAGCAGGCAACGTTTTGCGTTGATTGATAGATGAGTTGAAATCTATTGTAACTGACATAGTATAATACAATCTACAGTGTAATCATTTCCTTTACCTTATGTCCAGTTTACTTATGTTAGTTATTGCCTTACATTATATAACACTTGCCGGGATTAAGGGTAGAGACATCGAGTGCAAATCCATGATTCTGACTCGTGATAAAACATCTCTTTGTCTCTACATGGGTACAGGGCTGGTTGTGACCTCTGTTACCATACTTCAACTTGTAGATGTTACACCCAACACTGAGACCCACCACTTGAGATCCCATACAGATGCCAAATGTTGGTGGAACATTGTCACGAGACAATATTTCTGATAGCCTTTGGTTGAGTCAAGTTTAGGTAAAGTAGGATCATATGAGTACGTACATGAAACTAGTTCACGGTCATTCTTACCTCTCAATGAGCACATCACACAATGCAGGATCACCAGGGCCATTACTGATGAACAGACCATCAAACTTAGGCAAGATCAGAGATAAATCCATGTTCCAAGGGACAACTGTGACACATGCTCCTCTTTCAATAAAACATCTTATTTGATTGGTTTTGATACCACAATCAACACACAGTATGCTCACTTCACTGTCTGAAAAAACAGGATTAAATACAAGACAGTTGATTGAAACTGTGATACTAAGATCCAAGAAGACACTTACCAGTGATTTTTAAATTTTACTGTACCTCTATTATAGGTCTTCACAGTTGGGCATGAAACTTTCGCTACAAGATTATCTAGTTCAGGATTGACAAACTCTACAGTTGTCGGATCAGTATTGGAAGATACTATTTTGCCCAACATTGTTCCATGTTCACGGATTTTCTTAGTCAGACTTCTTGTGTCAATTCCTGGATGCAGTTTAATAAACAAATAGAAATTGCAGCAATCCAATATTGATGAATAAATCTAATGGACATCAAATTCAGACCTGATATTGCAGGAATTTTTTCTCTGATCAACCAAGTAGAAAGAGTTTCAATACTTGACCAATGGCTTGCTTCCTCACTATAATTGGCCACAATCAAACCTGAAGAAAGATTTGGCGTTTTATTACTTGTGCTCAGAACAATGATCGTTTTCAGAACAATCTACATATCAAATTAACCTACCTGCAGCATGAATCCTATCAGATTCGAAATGTTTTGAAAGATTATGCTCATCAGTTATCTGCTCAGGAACCCCATAATTTCCAATTAGGGGATAAGTTAGTATGAGAATCTGAGATTCATAGCTAGGATCAGTCAAAGACTCTTTATATCCAACCATTCCAGTTTGGAAAACAACCTGTGATAATGTTTTGCTTTCAAGGTTCATGACAATGACCAAGTTATCACTTGCAATGAAACTCATTGTGCAGTCTTTTTACTTCTCCACTGGAAGATGTTTCCAAGTCAGCACCAAAAGACAATCCTGAATAAGTTGTCCCATCTTCAAGAACCAATAATGCTTCCTTTCCATAGCTTCTTTCTTCACCAATATGAGCATTATCTTCATCAAAACTTTTAGGAGTCATTTGGCCTAACTTAAGCATCAAATCGGTGACTTAAAAGTTTCAGTGGTTAGGGATAAATATGGAATAATTTGTAAATAATGGTAAGAACACATTTCATGATACAATTTAAGATTTAGTTGTAGATACAGTCAGATAACCAACAGAGAAATAACAACAATTAAATAAACAAATTCTGATTTGCCTAAAAAACTTACAATTGAAAACTTACGATGTTTCCGAGTCGCGTGACCGTAATAATCCGCAAAATATTCACAGAGGAAAATCAAAAACGCGGCAGCTGAGCGCGCACATGGTCACGTTCGCGGTGACAGGAGTGCACATTTTTTGTAAATAATTTTACTTCTTCCCGCACTTGCGAAATGCTATTTGCTCAATTGAGTGTTTTTCGCGCGCGGCGTTCGACCCAAATAATTTCCGCCCGCACTGCGCGAGTGCAACATTCATTTTTAGTCTTCACAACGCAACATATCAAATGGACAAATGAAAAAGCTAAAGTAAAATGTAAAACAAATGGTGCGCTGCGCATAAACGTGAACATATAAACTGTTTCATTTGATACCACTGTTATTGCGCGCGCATCCATCGGCTGTGATTGCGTGATTGAAATCGCGCGAGAAACAAATGTTAGATACTCAGGTAGAATGTATATATTCAACTTCAATAATTTAATTTTCAACTACATAGTATATGACCAGTTATTGCGTGTGTAAGCTGCACACTGCTCATAAACAGCAAAGTTTTCCTTAAGAACAATTATGAAGTAGTTTGTTACACTCAAATGGACACTATATTCAATATTCCTGAATACCAATTTGTGTACATTTCCACTTTATATTTATTGTTAATAGCTTTTGGAAGTTTTGCCTGACATAGCAATGATCGAAGAAGACCTAGTTGTTACATTTGGAACTTCAAACTTGTATGAGATTTTGGGTATAGATAAAGGAGTTACATCAGGTGCTATCAAGAAAGCATATTATAAAAGAGCGTTAGAACTTCATCCTGATCGCCAGTCCAATGATAAGGAAGACTTCACTGTCAAATTTCAGCTTCTGCACCAGATTTATACCTTACTATCAGATAAGGACAGGCGCTCTGAATATGACAAGTTTGGAACACTCACTCCAGAGGAGAATTTGTCAGAGAAGTCAGCAGATGAATGGTCTGCTTATTGGAGAGAGTTATTCCGAAAAGTGACAGTGGATGATATAGTGTCATTTGAAAAAGAGTACAAAGGAAGCCTTGAGGAAAGGAATGACATTAAGGAGTTTTATACTAAATTCAAGGGTGATATGGACATGATTATGGACAACATAATGCTTGTAAAGTTTGATGAAGAGGATAGAATAAGGATGATCATAGATGACCTCATCTCAAGGAAAGAAGTTAAGTCTTACCAGATTTATTCAAAAGAGAATCCTAAAAAGAGAAAGAAGCGAGAACAAAAAGGTAAGAAAGAAGCAAAGGAAGCAGAACAACATAAAAATGATTTGGGAGAAGATGATCTGTTTAAAGCAATAACTCTCAGACAGGAAGAAAGAAATAAAAACATGGACTCATTCTTTTCTCAACTTGAAGCTAAGTATGCTCAGCCTCCTAAGAGAAGGAAAAAGAAGTGAATTCTTAAGTTCATCTGCTTATTTGAATTAAAGACGTATATAACAGAGTCAAAAGTATTAGTTGGACAAGTTGTCTATTAATTACTGTTTATATTGAGAATTTATCCATTGCTATGTTATCATTAAGTTGTTCATAATTGAACAGAGGAAGTCTTTGTTTCTGTGTTGTGCATATAACTGTTAAGTTTATACAAAATTAAGCAAACCAAAATAATGACATAACTGTCCCTCTCTAAAAGAGCTAGTGATGTCCTGAAATGGTTGGTGATGGCCAACTCAGATAACAGAATATTCAAGATGTTCCTTCAAAAAGCCCTGGAAAAGATCCTATCTGACAGGGAAATAAGAAAGAACTACAACTCTGAAATCAAAGAAGAATGTGAAGAAAAACTACGTGAGTGCCCGAGATTGACTTTGATGATGTGGAAGGTGATGTCTTGATATTTCATACCGTATTTTCATGATGATATCTGTTTCAGGGGTTCTCAAGGAAAGTCTCAAAGATAGTGGAAGGTTAGAACTACTATAGACTTATAGAGTTTGATATTACAACCAATATGGTATAACAATAGTTATAGACTTGATACACTTCAAGTGATTGCAATCACTTTCTAGTTTCTCTTTCACAGCGAGACTTCGCATCATCTACCCGAGGCGGGAGTGATTCTAGCTGATGACTACTTCAAACCATTCCAGCTGGCATGTAGGTCGAGGTCACCTCGCATTGTCAGCACTGCACTAGACTGTCTGCAGGTAGGATCCTATTTCTTACACATCATAACAGGGGGTAAAACTTTTGCTTTCACTGCCTGAGAATTCTTATCAGTCTATGTTTACGGACTATATATTTCGCACTTAGAAAAGCTGAACTAATTTTCAGAAATTGATAGCGTACGGTCAGCTGACTGGCGAGTCTCAAGATGTGGACAATCCTAAAAAGAAGCTGATAGACACGGTTATTGAGACAATCTGCGAAGCATTCCACGGGGTGAACACGGATCCTGATGTGGAGCTCCAAATTATCAAGGTACTGATTTGTTACAATGAGACTGTAAGATGCATGTTAAGCGATTTTAGTTACCTCCCGAAGTAATTCGTCTGATCGATCACGTGGATGAATGTGAGACTTGTTTCAATTAACTATGTCTTCCAGGCTCTGTTAACAGCAGTATCAAGTCAGACGTGTGAAGTACACGAAATGGCACTGTTAACAGCGATCCGGTGTTGCTACAACATTAATCTCTTTACCAAGAACAGTGTTAACAGCGCAACAGCGAAAGCAACCCTGACACAAATGTTGTCAGTGTGCTTCTCCCAAATGGAAAGTCACGTGAGTAACGAATATTGTTGAGAGTTGAGACATACATGATTTCATCTTGTGTTATGATATGGGTAGGATATGAACGAATGATATCATCATCACATCGATTCGGGTCGTAATAATGGGCAGGGATTTTTCTCTTTCGTGTGAGTTCTTCCAACAAACTTACGTGATGGACAGTTTCATAATTCTTTTATTGTACCGACGATTTTCATGATAAAATAGATACCCTAGGTCCTTATGGACTGTCATATGTACACTGTACATATTACACATTGTACATCACACCATATACACTGCAACATGTACACTGCACTATGTACAGGATACACTTTGCAATGAAATACTGTTTATAGTTCTTACTATTGTTTGTTGAAAATCGTGTCCAAAAATAGGACTTAGTCTTTCTTAGGACTTAGTCCCACTATTTGTCCTAGGTAGATTTTGGATAAGCATTATTTAACCTATCATATTATTTCCTTAACAAAACAATACTTTATATACTGAATACAGGGTGTTCTTTCATACTCTCAAAGTATTCACACACACACACACACACACA
>CAMPET010000173.1:88044-123597 GCA_946803715.1 Beroe ovata | reverse complement strand
CACACACACACACACACCTGTATTGTATATTAGGCTAGCAATTACAGCTGTAAAGATTGAGATAATTATAATTGATACATGCGCTACATTCTAACAATAGCATTTGATATTGCAAAGTAAGCAATAATTCGGTCCTATAAGATGTCATATCTTTATTGAAATAATATCGCCGCGTCCGTCATTGAAATTTAGGGTCTTATGGAAATGGACACTCATGATTATACCCATTTCACTGTATGTTTATTGGGCGGTCAATGTGTACACATACGTATATACTGTATACCTACATTGTTAATGTTGGATCTTCATAATTATGCATTGTGATGTTCATCATGGGCTATTGTATTCTGGGCATGTTGGGAAATTATAATGATTCTCTTCAAACTACACTTGATAGCCTTGATAACCTTCGACGAGTCAGCAAATGAATGGATTTCGATTTCTGGCATCGGTTACCGTGTCAATTAGGTGTTCTCCTATTACAAATTTACGTGTACTTGAATAGCTTTCGTTTACAATGGATTTGAAAAGTTCTTCTATAACATCTCATGTAACAAGCAATAATCTGGCCTAATTAATTGGCTATAGGTCAATTAGAGGAACTTAGACACCCATAGTAACATTAACCTACCAGTTAATCATTACCCTGTTCATGTATCGATACAATAAGCTGTGGCTTGTACATAGTTGACTGGTANAGTCCGTTGCAACTCACTATGAACACTCTTTTGGGGTGTGTGCCGCCAAACTGTGGAACCTATTACCATCCAACGTTAACACTCAGCCAGCACTCGGATCCTTTAAGGTAGCACTCGGAGCCTTTTTGAAAAAATTCCCTGATACCCCTCCCGTTGACGGTTATGCACACGCAATCTGTAACAACTCACTCCTGGAATGGAATCTACAAAAAGACCGACATCAGGAGTGAATGGAGGACATGCACGATATGTTGTCCAGAAGCGATCCCATGCCAAACCCACCTAAAGAACCTAAAGAAGAATAATTCGGTCCTATAAGATGCCATATTTTTATTGAAATAATATCGCCGCGTCCGTCATTGAAATTTAGGGTCTTATGGAAATGGACACTCATGATTATACCCATTTCACTGTATGTTTATTGGGCGGTCAATGTGTACACACACGTGTATACTGTATACCTACATTGTTAATGTTGGATCTTCATAATTATGCATTGTGATGTTCATCATGGGCTATTGTATTTTGGGCATGTTGGGAATTATAATGATTCTCTTCACTTGATAGCAAAACCTTCGACGAGTCAGCAAACGAATGGATTTCGATTTCTGACATCGGTTACCGTGTCAATTAGGTGTTCTCCTATTACAAATTTACGTGTGCTGGAATAACTTTCGTTTACAATGGATGTGAAAAGTTCTTCTATAACATCTCATGTAACAAGCAATAATCTGGCCTAATTAATTGGCTATAGATCAATTAGAGGAACTTAGACACCCATAGTAACCTACCAGTTAATCATTACCCTGTTCATGTATCGATACAAGCGCTTCTATAACACGTTAATGACTTGGAAGCATACATTGATGCTTGCTAACTTGATATCATAGACTTAGTTAAGTTAACTATTCAGGTAATGTTGTGGTATTGCCACTACGTCGCCTATTTGTGCCAAATCACCTGCAATTTGCAACATATGCGTAGCACGCGGTGGCATTTGTAGTCAACAAGCCAAACTAATTTGTGCGCGGCTCAGCGCGCGTGTTGCGCGCGCGTCTGATCATTCTACTTAAATCGCCATTGGATTTCACTTGGTCTCAGCGCGTTACAACTATCAAACTCGGTCGGATGGTCAACGACATCAGTCACCATTTTGTTTCAGTCGGCACATCTACTGAAAAAGACAACGCCTGAGATAGTGAAAACCACGGCAGAGGAAACATCATCCAAGGAAATGCTGCTCTCAAACGGACGTTCTGAAGAAGTAGTCGCAGAGCCCTCTGACGGGGAATCACCTGAGCAAGTCAATGAGAATGACGCAAGTTCACTTAACTCTTCCAAAGTTAATGAGGAAGTGATTGAGTGTGATAATGAACCACAATCGACGCGAAAAGGTATCGCGATTATCGAATTTTACTTTGTTTTGTCTTATTTCGAATTTCTAGCATGATGCCTATCTCTCAGTTGTGTCAATTCTTAAATATTTCATCAGATGGCGCTGTAAGTGATTCAGATGAAGTTTACAGGATCTCAGAGACCCTTGTTAACCTTGTCATCAGCCAGGCGGTCCAAGAGTTACAGGTTCATGAAGTGTTATACTGCCGAAAACAATCAACCAGGTCCCAACTCAGGGCTATTTTGAGATATCCTACCTCATTAATAACCGTCCATAGGCGGAGATATCGGCGGAAGACGCACAACCACTCACTGCAGACGACTCGGTATTCAACGTGACTCAACCCGGTGACGAAGGTCGGAGTGACGTCACACAATCTGTGGAGGACGGCCGGAGTGAGCGGAGTTGTGGTGCGGAGAGCGGCGAACAGAAGAGCGAGGAAGCGAGGGAAGAGGGTGGAGAGGAGGAGAGAGGGGAAAACAACAGAAATGAGGAGGTCCTGCAGAATGGGGTGAGGGGTTCAACCAGGCTGATTTATGATTTTCTACATTCGGGATGTTTTTGAAAAATCGTGATCCAAAACATTATCGAGATATAAGGTCCCTTGCTTATTATTCCTCCTTTTTTCGCAGCAGCCGGCTTCGAAGAAAGGTGTAAAGTTTGATAACGTATACATGCGCGACGCATATCTAGTCCTCAGGACCCTCTGCAAAATGACCATGCAGCCGCTACCGGAGGGACCCATGGATCCGAGGTATGGAGACAACATCTTCTCTTCATCAGTTATTATAGATTCCCATATAGTGCTGGAGTTATGATGCAATGTCTGGTGGGAGTGCTCGCCACTCACAACTTTTGAACACCGACTCGATTTATATTGAACGATTCTCATTATAAATTTTCTCGACAGAATCAATTTCCCCAGTAAGAACTTTAGTAAATCAAGTCTACTTCAAGGGGTGGTTACATAATTGTTGTAAATATTGCTTTATCGCCGAAATTCAAAACTCTGACAACCCCATATTTCACTTTCAACCCGAATTTCAAATTCATGACTTGGAATTGTCACAATGGAGTATCGTCATAGAGAATGATGTTGTTAGACATCGTATGTTAGACAATGAATCAAATCAGAATGATGTTGTATGAATCAACAACTTGGGGTTCCGTGTAGACCAGTCTGTCGGATGCCAAACCCATTTTGTTGTCAGCGAGTGGTGTAGCAGCTGCTGTGTTTGTTATCAGGGACCGTGGTGTGTCACCTGCTGTTATCTGTGTTTGTTGTCAGGGAGTGTGGTGTCAGCTGTTGTTGTCAGTTTAACACCTGTGTTGCAGGTGTCATGAGATGCGGAGTAAGATGCTCGCTCTACAACTTCTCCTGAGCGTTATGCAGAGTGCCGGACCCGTCATGAAAACTCACAAAACATTCGCTCAGCTCATCAAGCAATTCCTGTGAGTTTCTCTGACAATAACATCGATTGTTGAAACCAAACGACGTTAAATTACTCTGTCAGTCTGTCATTATTCAATTTTCATCAAATTTTTCGAGTGTTATCTTCAAATGAGCGGTAAAGTTATTAATTCATTTTGAGATCCTACCTCGCCAATTTTCCTCCCCCAGATGCGTTGCTCTTAGTAAGAACGGAGTATCCACAGATCCCAAAGTGTTTGAGATATCCCTTTCCATCTTCCTCATTCTCATCTCCAACTTCAAACATCATCTCAAAATGCAAATTGAGGTTAGAGGAAGGCGAATTTTATTGATTTTTAGATAAATTACCGTTAACATTGATTTGGCAGCTCCCAAGTTCAATTCCGGTAATCCTCAATAAATCCCGCAGGTGTTTTTCAAAGACATTTTCCTGTCCGTGCTAGAGAACCCATCCTTTTCCTTCCAACACAAGTGGTTCGTCATGCGAGCCCTTGCTAAGATCTGTGCTGACCCCCAGGTATGTTATTCCAAGAGATGAGATTGTGATTTCAAGAAAACTCACGAATTCAATATCATAGTAGGTATTTTCCGTGATTGGATTTGATCAAGATTTCATTATTAATTTAGAGTATAGTGGACATCTACTTGAACTATGACTGTGATATGGTTCTCGACAATATCTTTGAACGGCTGGTCAATGATGTTAGCCGAATAGCGCAGGTAATTACAACTTTCTCGCGATTTAATTAGACTCTACTTTGTGGGCAGTAAAATTATTAATCGTGAAGTAACTGAGCGACCAATTTTTCAAAAAAAAATAGATTCAAATTACGGAAATCCGTATCAATCTGACGTCGTCATCCTCTATTTCTATTCTAACTCTATCTTACTGTAGGGAAATCTATCGGAGCATGGCCTGACCCCTGTACAAGAAGCTCAGCTGAAGCACAAAGGAATGGAATGTTTGGTATCCGTCCTCAAGTGCTTGGTGGAGTGGAGTAAAGATTTGTACAAAAGACCGAGTAAACCCTCGGATGATAAGATAACTGGTAAGAGTTTGTTCAAGGCAAGGGGCCCTAGTTGTATCATCGACATAATTATGATGGGGGTTTGTTTCACTCGATTGCCATCTGGTAGTTACAATGCAGGGTCAGTTGTGTTATATTTTGGGGAGAGTTCATAACTCAATCTGATAACTATATAGGTGGTGGTGGTGGTGAGGGTGGTACGGACCACTCCACCCTGGAAGATCGACTGCTCGACACCCCGGCGCCCGATACGCCCCGGATTGGCGGCATCCCCCGGTCTAACTCTCAGTCATCTCTCGCATCCACGGGACTGACAGATAACCCCCAGGAGGTAATGACGAGGGCAAACAGTTTCAAATTTCCAATACCGGAAGTTGCGAATCCCGCATACCCCCACTACACTCAATCGAAGCTCGTTGCTCATGCGTCTTTAACTTTCCATCTTCCACCCAGTTTGAGAACATCAAGAAGCAGAAGAGTATCCTGGAGCAGGGGATTGAGAGGTTTAACAAGAAGCCCAAGAAAGGCCTGGACTTCCTTCAGGAGGCTGGACTTCTCGGTACAAGACCAGAGGATGTGGCCAGGTCAGTGAACAGTGTTTTGGGGAAGAGAGAGTTCTGTAATTATTAGGAGTATAATTAGGCAGAAGTTTGACGTGATGCATGGACGCCGCTGAGAGTCAGTGCAATGTTTTTTCCTGGTTTTGCACGAGATAATTGAGAGTTCTACATCTCGAAATAGATCTGAGACCATTCATGATAGCTCTAAATCAATGCTAGCGTATTAATTGATTGTGGTTTATAAGACTGCTGCACCCTCTTTTCTCACCTCAAAGAAAAAAAAGAAATAATAAGAGAAAACTTTCTCTCGGTGGTGCAATAAATAAACTTCAGCTCAACACAACTTAGATTTTGCAATCACCTTACACAATGAGATCAACGAATTTTTCTATGGTGTGGAGATTAGTCAGTTTTACGACAAATGATGCGCGCTGAACGCATTATATGTTCACAAAATTCGCTAATTCTGTTTTTCGAGCGTTAATTTCTGTGAGAAACTGACGTCTGGTTGAAAATGATCAGACTCACCATATTCTCTACTGTCGCCCTCTTCTTGATAACAGCTCAGCAAGACATTGTAACCGACAGAACTACCACACTATCGAGAGAAAATGAGAAATCCATGACCCATATCGGGAATTCAAACACACCAATCTCAAGTTCCACTTCCTCCCCCTTTCCTCTCCAAGACCACCGAGTTCTCAACGAAAAGTGTTTGAGGGTAGATCTCGCCCCCTCATCCCACCCCGCTCCAGTCCTCTCCTTCGCGACTAACAATTTTGAGACATGCCGACAATACTGTTCCTACCTACTGACCTGTGACGTCATCTTCTACCAGTACGCAACCAGAAACTGCTCGCTGTATACGAGCGAGACATCTCTCCTCCGTGCAGTAGGTTCCATGATGCCCACGGTCGTCTCGACCCGGGAATGTCTCGATTGTCTGGGTAACGAGGTGGTGGATGTGGTGATGGGGAGCAGGAGAACCGGTTTCAAGATTGTCAACGCCCGTCGGGAGTGTCTTCTCGGAACTGGCATCCAGTTCAGTCATATCACCGTTATCAGAGTTCATGACAACAAAGTGTCGTGCGAGAAGTGTTACAGAGTGGTGTGGGGGTCGTGTGAAAAGGCAAGTTTGTGGAGAATGAAGAGAAGTGGGGTTAACGGACAGGATTTGATTCAAATATCCCTCCTTGGATCTAAGATGAGCTTGCAGTGGTACAGAATGTATGTTGAGTATGCGCTGGTCTATCTCACTACCACAAACGAAACGAAATACCAGATGTTCTCTCTAGATGAAAGTTCAGACGCGAAGGATTTCAACTTTCCAAAGTGCAAGTTTGACATCGGAGGACCCCCCGGAACCTACTGGCTGCCCGTAACAAGATCAGATGGGTTTTCCAACGACTCCCTCTCTGATCTGAGGTTTGACCTGCCTCATGAAGGGGAAAAATGCGCGGTTGAGGGACAGAATTTTGAAAACGCTGTTCTATCAAACGATAATCAATTCCCGTTTCTGCTTCCCGGCTCAACAATCCCAGTTATCTGTAACGGTGGCTTTGGAGTGGCTTCCCTCAACTTCACATCGTACCAGGAAGTGGCTTGTGAAGGGGGGAAGGTGGCACCTGAACCGTGCTCGCCGATCATCAGTGTGACAGCCAGTGAGAAACTCAAAGCCTGGACCTGGAGCAATGATTGGTTCTTCATGTTGAGCATGGTTCTCCTATTCATCCTGTTTGTCATCATATGTGACAGCATTAAGACGAGGATGTATAGCACTGCAAACGGGGAATAGTCGAGGCATCGCGTCATCCCGGGATCGCGTGAGGGCCCCTCACTGTGGGGGTCGCTAGGATTTCCATTTTAGAATGTGTGCTGGACCTGCAATTCTCGACATTTTTCTCAGAAGTTATAAGTTTGACTCGGCATTTTGACTCATTCAAACCCCTCCTGCAATCATTTTTGTTGTTGATATATGTAGGTTACAAAACTATAAGATCCCCTTTTTGATAACGGAACTTTTTAGTGCCCACGCTTTCTCTTAAGATAAGTTAAATGGGCTTGGATGCATGATTTCGTAATGTAGTCAGTAACTGCTTATTATACTCCATATGTTTCAGAGTATGAACTATCATGTAATAAATTGCATTCACTACAAAATGAGTTTTTGTTTTGGAGAACTTTTTTGCTATATCAAAAGCTTCTCTCAGTCCCTATGCAAGGGTTCAACATACAGCACATACAAAAGCTCAAATTTTCGTAATGTTTCGAAAATGTTTTTGAGATTCTAACATCTTGGCTGCACTATCATTACTTGCAGTGTCGTAATTTTTGAGTCCGTGTCATAGTCGCATTTCTTTTTAAAGAATGTTCAGATTGTTTCTATCCCCCCTAATAATCCATATTTATTACGTTTTTCTTCTTCGCTGTGAAAATAATCATTTTTTCCCTCATCATGTAATAAAGTACGATAAATACTGCACATTTATGTTTTGACTATATAGGGGGGAGGGCGGGGGTCTCACATTAATTTCTCCCACGATTATGGGGTAAAATATCGAGATTAAAGAATATTCATTCCTCTTCTCAAGCATTTGTTTTTTCTCTCCCAGTTGCATCATGATGTTCACCATAACTCTCGCTACATCTGTCATTCTCACCTCTTACTGCATCACTGGAGTGACATCATATGCTGATGACATCATCCCTCCAACATCACCCTCTCCCACCAATTCGCTATTGTCAACTTCTAATCCTGATAATGACGATCAGAACCAAATCATTCCCTTCTCTCATTATACGGAACTTCACCACGAGTGTTTTGATCACGGTATGTCAGTCAATCCCCGGTCGGCTGCCACTATAAGTAAAGTGTTCACCGCCGAGAGTCTTGTGGATTGCTGGACATACTGTCGAGCAACACGACTCTGCTCCGTTATCGCGTTTCAGTACACCGACGGCGAGTGTATCTTGGTGCTAGGGGGAACTGCCGATAGACGCTTATCCTTCCGACGGAGAAATTTCCAGGTTTCAGCACTGAGGGGTTGTTTGGAGTGTGTCGGGGAGGTGATTGATGTGATCAGGGCTAGCCAAAGCACTGGAATACAAATAGCAAGCATGTACGAGCCTGATTGGTGTTTGACGGTTAAAGATCCTACTGGGATAACTGCCTCCTCGTATTGGGAATCAAGTGACAATGTGACGTCACAAGCACATGAATACACAACGGAATGGGCACAATGCCATAATGCCACAATCTGGAAATTTACTCAAACGGTGTACAAGGGCAAGGGTGTGATCTCCATATCGATATATGGGACAAATTGGAGCATGGAATGGATGCAAAGCACCTCGGCGGTTGCCACGACCTCCCTGATTCGAGTGGTGCCGACACGGGTATCCGAAAATCAAGGTTTTACTCTCCATCGGAATACTCAGGATCCACCTGACAAGCCCCCGCTTTGTGTCTACGATATTTTCCCCATGGGAAGGTCAAAGACTCTGTTGATCCCGGAATCCCACAGAGCTATAGCGGAGGCTATCAGTATGGTGGAAATGAAACGTCCCACATCGTCCAAGGAAAAATCGTGTCGTGAGGATAAAATTGGGGTAAAGAACGCGAGAGTTGTTATAAAGCCTGGTAACCCACCATTCCACCTGCCTGGTTCCCTGGTAACGGTTTTATGTAACCTTGGTTACGGGGTGAAATCAATGAACTATTCATCGTATCAGGTGGTGAGGTGCGAGAATGGTCGAGCCAACGCGAAGCCGTGTACCCTAATTTTCAAAACTGTCGAAACCGACGAAGATCCTCTCAACAACACGGTGTTCTTCTTCCTAAGTATGGTTCTATCAATTCTCGTCATACTTTTCTTTGTCACGGAATTGAGGAGAATAGTTCAGGCAAGATCGACCAATATTCAGAATGGATCGGACAATAACAGCACGTTCATGGTAACGAGTAACGATGTACAGACTACGAGGTGTGAATAACGTGATGGACAGCTGGTTATACTTCATAGACATTGTTGTCAGTCCACTGGGGCAGTTACCAACAGAGCTTGGACATTGGACAACTCTGAGACAACCTTGGGACCTTTTTTGAAGGAGATAAATTGTTGCTTTTTCAGCTTTTTTTACCTTCACCAGCTTTATTTTTTGTTTGAATACCCGTTTATTTGAAGCAGAGTTTATTTGAATATTCAGGCAGGGACCGTTGCCCATATTTAGAAAACATATATTATTCACTATTTTCTGTCAAATGACAAGAATACAACGCCTCTTTATTGACCATACCCTCAAGTTATGGGAGGGCTGAGAAAAAGGGAAAGGTGTGATACCGTTCTAAAACGAGAAACAATGGGAGCATATTGCTGGCATGAAGAAAAAGGAGCATGCGTGAGAATAAATATAGGAATTTGAAAGATGGTTAGAGTGTCAACACCATTGACGCGCTCCAATCCAAGTTTGTCCGTCTATAACAAACTGGAGAAAATGCATGTGTGTATAACTATATTTTTGCCAAAATTATTGCTGAACATTGATCCCTAAACCATTGCAATCATTTCAGGTTTTTCCATACCGACGATCGGCTCAGCAAGACGATGATTGGTGAGATACTGGGTGATGAGTCAGAGAGATGTAAGGAAATCATGTCCGCGTACGTCGATCAACTGGACTTCCACGACATGGCCATTGTAACGGGTCTCCGGGCGTTTCTGGCCGGGTTTCGGCTCCCGGGCGAGGCCCAGAAGATAGATCGGTTGATGTTGAAGTTCGCTCAGCGGTACTATGAGAATAACCCACAGTTTGAGGGCTTGTTCGCTAGTGCTGATACATGTTACGTCCTTGCGTACTCAATCATCATGTTGACGACTGATCTACACAACGACCAGGTATTAACTCTGTCTAGTGACGGGTGCAGATATTAAAGTGTTGCCATAGTATAAACCGCTGACTGATGTCTTGGTAACCGCGATTGTGCTAACAGGTTCGTAACAAGATCACAAAGCCGGCGTACGTAAAGATGAACCGAGGAATCAATGACTCGGGTGATTTGCCTCAAGAGTACCTGGAGGAGATTTATGATGAGATAGCAGCTCATGAGATAAAGATGAGATACGATAAGGCTGATCTGCAGAGAGTAAATGCTGCTCGTGAGTCCCAATAGCAGTTTCATCTGGTTACATTATGTCACATTTTTAACCTTCATAATCATACCTTTTTATAGGTCTTCTGTGTTTATTTGAACGCTGATTCGAAATCTGGCCTAATTTCGACCTTCCTTTCCTGAGCCGTTATCTGACGCTGAAGTTTCTGTCGAGGCACTCCTGTTGGGACGAATCGGTATTTTCACCAATTTCCCGATCAGTAAGCCCCAAAATTCCATAAGATTCGGATTCTACGTCGAAAAATAGGCCAGAAACACATATAATCTGTCATTGTGCCGACAAAAAATTTTCGACCTGGTGTGCCCACTGATTTTCGTGTTTTTGCAGTCTTTGCTTCCCACAGGTTTGAAATCGTGATTTGGGCGTGGTTTTACGGCAAGAATGAACTCGAAATTATCGTAACGAGGGTTGATACTTGTAGTGTGAGAGTAGGACAGATGATTTGGTGGAAAATAAGTGCCACAAGTTCCTGTAAAGTCGTCGTAAGAGACCTTCAAAATCGGAGTGTAAAAGTGTGGAGTCACTCACTTCAATTTTACCAATTACTGAGATCATAAATTCGAAAAAAATTATTTTGGTCAATTTCCTCACAAATACCATCGATTCCTAAGTATTTTTGGACGCTCAATCGATTCCCGATCGAATTTTTGGCCCATCTCGCTCCTGTGAGGCGTGATATGTAATCTAACTCCTTTAATACTTCTTTAAAATCGTATTACAATTTACGACTTGTGCCAACTGCTATCAAATTGGCACTGGCCCAAGATGAGGGGCGAGGGCTTAACTGGATCCATTGAGTTTGCACTGGTTTAAAATGCGCGCTGAAATAACTATAATCATTCAGGTGGGGTGAGCAGTGAGAATCAGAAACGTCAGATTTATAACCAAGCGATGACCGATCTGAGCAAGAACGCTCTGAGCATGATGGAGGGTGTGAGCAAAACTGACACTGTCTTCACGTCCGCTTCTCATTCTGAGCATGTCCGACCCATGCTCATGGTAAGTAATTATGCTGTGAAGTTAGTTAAATACCACGATATGCATAAATCATGTTTGCCGGTTATTTCAGGTTCATATTTCTGTAGACATTTTTATCTGGAACTTTCTTCATTACCTCATTTTCAACCTCCCTCTGCAAGCCTTTGCCCCTGATTCTCCCCCCCCCTTTACTTCTCACCCGATGCGTAACCTATTTCCTCTTCCTCAGCTTACCTGGACTCCATTCTTGGCGGTTTTCAGCATCACACTACAAGACTGCAACGACGCCGATCTCATAGCTCAGTGTTTGGCTGGTTTCAAGTGTGCTGTTCGGGTATCCTGCATCTTTGATACAACTGTGAGTCACGTGGGCGCGTCAAGTTGAGCACTATGATAGTGGCACTACTGTTGTGCCGTGTTGTATTCTCCAAAAACACTCAACACTGATTTCAAATGTACATTCCAGTTGTCATGGTAACCTTTTTCCAGCTGGTTCGATCAGCCTACATCCAGTCTTTGGCACGATTCACCATGTTGAATGTAAGCAGTGGGTTTAGCGAGATAAAACCCAAGAATCTGGAGGCTATCAAGACGCTCATCACTATCGCGTTTAACGATTGCAACTATCTAGGGGAGAGCTGGTATGATGTAAGTCTCGATGACTACATTATCACTGATATATCGCAATGATATGCAGTTGTCATGATCGATATCACTAAATTCTGACACCTTGCGCATAGATAATATGTTCGATATACAGAGTCGAATTATCTGTCGATCTCACTATATTACTACACGGTTCATGTCAAGTGATAACCCACTTTAATATACCTCACCACGTACCCGGTACNGTACAACGTTGAAAATAAAGAAAATTTCACATCACATCGCCAGGTCGTTAAGTGACTTCTGATCTCTAAGCGTTCAAAATTCCATCATATCGCTTTGATGATCGCAATTATATTGAGATTATATTATTTCAGAGAACACTTGACACAGAAAAGGTGCGGGTAAGTGAAATTATATGTACAATACGTGATACGGTGGTGTTATCTGGACAAATTCATGTCAATGCCCAGCCCCCTGGGAATGGGGGACCGATAGCGCTGTGTCTGTGTCCGACTAGGGAACTACCAGTTGCTAGTAGCACAGCAGGTGATAGGCGTGTCCGAGGAGTTTGCATGTGTAATGATGATCAGATCTGTGAGTCTGTACGGAGGTTCGAGCAAGAGCAAGTTTTGACTTGGTCAACTTTCATTTTGTGTATCTTCTTTGTGTTGCATTTGTGATTTTTAAACATATCCTCATTTTTCTGACATGGATTGTTTATCCGACAAATAAACGAGGATTTCATTCGGACTGAATTCCCCTTCCCCGAACTCCGAAATTTTTCTGAGCAAAAAATCTCGGGAGATTCTCTCCGGGAGCTGGTGTAAATATCGAGTGTATAAAGACACGGTACACATAATATGTTACACACACTCACATATAGGCACACACACACACACACACACGTATCAATGTTTCATAACAGTACTGTACGCGTATCAATGTTTCATAACAGTAACACAGTAATGTACGCGCGTTATAATTTGAAGGTCGGTACCGCTCACACCGAAGGGTTCCTACCTTCAAATTGCTATTTTCAAGACGGAACGCGCGACACAGTATCAGGTACCTACCTTCAGGTACCTACCGTGATCCAAAAGTTCCGGGTCAATTGAGAAGCCTTGTTTTCTACCGAAATTTACCTTTCATTTCCAAGGTCGGTTGCTCGACGAATGAAGAAATTGCAGTTTTCGCTGTTGACTCTCTCCGGCAACTAGCTATGAAATTCCTGGAGAAGGTACGTTATGAGCATCTAATTTGCTTGGATTTATCATTTATCATTTAAACAGGCGTAACCTTTACTAAAATGACGCGTGGCATTCTGTTCTGACAGTGCTATGTAGACTGTAAGCTGTATTATTGTAAGCAATAAGCATCTTTCACTCTCACAGTTATTGTTTGGCACCGCCTAATGAACAATATGAATCACCAACACCTTTTTGGTCAAAGTCTTACAACTGCACATTGAACAATATGACTCACAAACACCTTTTTGGTCAAAGTCTCCCGACTCCCTACCCTATGCCTACTCGTTAGCCCATTCCCCATCCTGCTCTTTATCAATAAATTGACTTCTCAGAAGTTCTTTCAACCGCCTACAATTCACCTCACCAGCACAGTACGTCGTTAAGTTTCAATTCCCTCAGCTCGCCAATCTTCGCAAATTTATCGTACATTTTACAATGTGACATATTCGCGGACAATAGCCACAGTGCGCTGATCAATATATGTTTCTCGGTATACGTCTCTTATCGTAAATAATGACTTTCAAATGTCACGTTGCCATATTTGTCAGGTGACCGGTGCGAAACTTGTTAAGAGCTTGTCAGTGTCTTATAACGAACGATCTCGTTTATCACCTGCCATTGATATAATATTCTCCTTTGTTTACAATTGCCAGGGGTTCTGAATGTGCCATAACAATTCACTTTTGAAAATAGTTGCGCAATACGTATAATGAAGTAACTTACAGTTGTAGTACAGAACAATGATTTACCTTTCTAAGCAGCTAACAGCTTGTCTGNACGTAACAAAGTGGTGTCAGCGATATTTCCATTTAATATTGCCACCATTCTCCAACCTATACCTTCCTCTTTTCAGTGATGGATAAGAAGTTGGTATCCACCCTACAACAAACTCTGGGGACGAGTGCAAATCAGAATGTGATTGTTGCTGTGGATAGGATCTTCACCGGCTCGCCTCGTCTCGATGGATCGGCTATAGGTATGAGATAAGGAGACAGAGTAGTGTTTCTAGATGAGTCAATGTCTTGATCATGGAGAAAGGGGCATAAATTCTGAAGTGGGGCATTCATTTCCTCATAGTATTTTGTCCAGAACATGAAATATCACTCATCACATGGTTTGATTTGCAGTGTACTTCACGGACGCACTGTGCAAAATAAGCTGCGAGGAACTGACGAACCCGGTGACGCCGCGCATGTTCTCGCTACAGAAAATAGTTGAGATCAGCTACTACAACATGGGGCGGATCAGGATCGAGTGGAGCAAGATTTGGCATGTCATTGGAGATCATTTTAACAAGGTATGTCACTTTCCAGCGTTAGAAAGTTAGATCGAAGCTGTAATATTGACGCAGGAGTCGCGTTATGATCGCAATTGACCCGGAACTTTTGGATCACGGTAGGTNTGACATGTTCAACGAAGCATACGACAAGTTCAGGGTTAAAGACGGACTCCTGAAGACCGAGGCTCCTGCCGTTCATAAACAGAGGTACAAGTCCTTCGTCAACTTTGCCAAGATGACGGATGCTATCAACTCGGATGAAGAGTATTCCTTCCTCGCGGAGAACAATTTCCTCTCCATTCTCACTGATAGCGAGAAGAAAGCCCATCTTGGTCTTAACGCCACTGGACACCTGACTCCCAACGACGATGCCGTTGACTACGATACTCGCTCTCACGATCATGACATCGAAATCGCCACTTCTCGGGACTTTAGCCGAAAGATCGGACCCATCAAGGACCAGGGAAACTGCGGATCGTGCTGGACGTTCGCCGCCACGGCAGCTCTAGAGGGAGAGATCTACTTCCAGACAGGGACTGAGCAGGTCAGTCTCTCCGAGCAAGAGTACATGGAGTGCAGCGTCCGTGACGATGGCTGTGATGGCGGATGGATGGAGGACTGCTACACCTATTCCAAGAAATACGACAGGATCGCCCCCACCTCAGCGTACCCCTACACTGAACGAGATTCACGACGATGCCATGCAGGGGGAAAAGCTAACGCACTCACTGAGACCAACACGAAGGTGGTAGGGAATATCAACATCAAGGGTGATGCACAGCTGTTAGAGTACGCAAACCAGCACATCGTATCAGTGGGTATCGGAGTGGTAAACTCCTTCTTCGGTTACAAGAAGGGGATCTACAACGAGAGGAGGTGCTCGAATGCGAACCACGCCGTGGCTGTCGTCGGATACGGGCCCGAATTCTGGAACGTGAGGAACAGTTGGGGTACATCCTGGGGGATGAAGGGATACATCAAGATGAGCCGGAAGATCAAAAACATCTGCGAGATCTCGACCTACTCGCACATCCCTAATGTCCAGTGCCGAGATGACACCTGTACGAAACCCGACATTAATGACGGTGGGAATGATGGAGGGGATGACGGTGGTGATGACGGTGGCGATGACGGTGGCGATGAGGAAACTCCAACTGGTGACGGAGAGGATAAAGTCGGAATGTGCTCCTTCAAATCGACTCTCTCGTCGTGTAAACGAACCAAATCCCAGGCTGAAGCGTTCTGCGAGTCGAAGCAGATTCCCATGGACCATTGCATCGTTGCGAAGATCAACAAGTGTTTCTACATTACTCTTCACGATGACACTGGTGGAAAGAATACGGTTACATACCGCGCTCCCTGCGAAGAGGAAACGGACGATGAAGGCAAGTGTGATGCTAAGGCTGGGCTTGTCCTTTGCAGTGACTGCAACTGCTGCAAGCACAAGCACATGTGCTACGATTAGACACGAACTGATGCTGATGTTGATCGTGAGCTCGTGAATTTTGAGTTTTGTCATTCATATTGGGATGAAAGTTGAAATTGTATGATTTTGAATAGAACTGAATTCCGTGTGGACGACATGAGTTTTATTTAGATCCCCATTATAAGAAAATTCCACTGATACAATCTGTATCAAGACCGTCTCCAACTTCTGTGGCAACCGCCTGGGCTTTATGGAACCGCAAGGATTCGATTTCATGCTATTTTTGCATCGAAATTATGTATCCGCGAGAGGCATCTTAATTCTTAGCATCTACCTCTGTCCTCTCTTATGAATTTTACTCGTAAGAGAATGTCATAGTATGACAATCATTTCAGCCACTACCTGACTTGATTTGGCATGTGAAAGAGTTGTATATGAGCTATGAGATTCATAATTAATCATATACTGAAATGTCAAACGGATCGAAAATGGATCGAAATGTCAAAAGGATCGATTAACTAACTGAAAGGTTGTGCAAGGTTAACAGGATGTCCTAGAAAAAAAATTCTACGGATTTCTTCGGTCATCTCAGTCTCCTTAGTCCAGGAAGCATACCCACTACCCAGATCTCTATTTCCATGTATGTAAGAATGTAGGTATTCTTCTTTGACTGATCACTTTTCAGGGAGAGTTACCGAACTACAGATTCCAGAAGGACTTCCTGCGTCCATTCGAGCACATCATGAAGAACAATGAAAACGATGTTATCCGTGATATGGTAGTGAGGTGTGTGGCACACTTGGTAAGTGGGATGTGGGGGCCAGGGGTATGTAGGGGCCGGGGGTCCGGTATGTCGGGGTCGGGGAGTGAGTGGGGTCCGGGGAGTGAGTGGGGACTGGGGAGTGAGTGGGGACTGGGGAGTGAGTGGGGAGATGAGACGGAGGGGTTGGTCACTCACAGGGATATTAAAATCATCATAAAGCATATGTATCGTATTCACTATTCGTCATTTGGTGACGTAAAACATGAAATTGGAATTGAAATTGGAGCTGTTGTTCTGGGTTTCATCACGGTTTTGAAACAACTTATTCCTCCCTCAGGTTAATAGTCAAGCACAGAATATTCGCTCCGGCTGGAACAATATATTCAGTGTGTTCCACATGGCAGCGTCGGACCGGGACCAAGCGATTGTGGAGCTGGCATTCCAGACAACCGCCAGCATATTCGAGCAGTACTTTGGGGTGAGGATGCTTTTTATTCTGTTGCCATGGTGATATGCGCGCCGCGCGGATTCGCATGATTCAGATTATGACGCAACTTGAAGGTCGGATAATCGGATATTCTCAAGTTTACCTTCTCACATGTCGACAGAGCATTCCAAAAGGGGATTAACTAGCAGTATTTGCTCCAACCAACAACAACAATCCCTTTTCACTTTTAATTTTGACACTCATTTATATTGACACCAGCCGTCTGTCCCTCCGTAACACTATAGTTGACTCACCTGTAACACCTTGACACCCCTGTAACACAAGAGGACACCAGTTAACACCCCTACAGGTGATTGGAGACTCTTTCCAAGATGCTGTGAAGTGCCTCTCGGAATTCGCGTGTAACGCAGCATTCCCCGACACAAGCATGGAAGCAATTCGTTACATACGCCGGTGCGCGAACTATGTTGCCGATAATCCAGAGGTAAGACCAGCTGTGTCTCAGTGGAGAACTCGAGCTGATCAATTGTAAAATGTGGTGAAATAATGCAAAGTTGTTTTGTTGTTTTTCGTAAACTTGCGTTTTGCAATCTCTCCGGCTACGTAATTATACTCCACGGTACCACTCTTATATAGCGACATCTCAAAGTTCGAATGTTCAAAAGTTCTAATGATCAACGTATGTTTTTGTGCGTGTGCAATCTACTGAATCCATTCTGCTAAAAGGTCGATGTGGACAGGTATTAAAGTGCAATTTGTGAATTTGCAGCAATTTGCCGGTGACGAAGAGAATCATGAGAATGTCTGGGTAAAGGGATGGTTCCCAGTCCTGTTTGAGCTGAGCTGTATCATTAACAGATGCAAATTGGATGTTCGGACGAGGTAAGCGTGGGCGAGAAGAATTGCAGTTTGCTAGGCGATGGAAATTCTGTTGTGAAATAATCAAGTATTCTGATTGCAATTAAGTAAGTTTCGAAGTGTTGTGGGACGACGAAGGTATATAGTTCCCTCTGTGACCGCAGAGCGTTGACAGTAATGTTCGAAATCATGAAGCACCATGGCAAGGATTACAAGGTATCTTGGTGGCGAGATCTGTTCAACATTGTGTTCCGGATATTCGACAACATGAAGAACAATGAGCTCTCACCAGAGGTAGGAAATGTTGCTGCAGCAACTCCCCTCTTCTCCATAGCAACAGCCACTGTTGCCATAGCAACATGTAATCTCCCTCCCTCCGCAGCAATATCGTGTACAGCGCCGCGAATGGATGACGACCACGTGCAATCACGCGCTGTATGCGGTTGTGGATGTTTTTACTCAACACTTTTCAATCCTGTCTGAGCTTCTACCTGAACTTCTGAATCTAATTCAGTGGTGTGTCAAACAAGGTATAATACTGCTATCAGGAAGTGTTGATCATTTTCTCCCCTTGTCCAGCCCAGTTTCGCTCACCCACCCCTCCCTTCCTCCCCTTCTCCCCTTCCATTTCCACTGCTCCCTTTATTCAGCCCCCCTTCTCCATCCACCCCTCCCCTCCCCGTCTCTCTCCCCTTCTTCCTTCATCCTTCCCTCCCCCCTTCTAGACAACGAACAACTCGCCAAGTCGGGCATGAACTGTCTCGAGAATCTGGTAATGGGTGCTGGGCGGTGTTTCAAGGAAGCGGACTGGGACCGGATCGTGGATACGATCACCGACGTGTACGCCCAAACACTGCCAGCCGATCTCCGAAACTGGAAGCCCTCATTAGATGCAGCTTCATTTGACCAGGTTGAACTGAATATACTCAATTGCCATATTTTCGCAACTATCCAGTTATCCAAATCCCATGATACATCTCCCTCTGATCACACGTAATTGACGCGTCATCTCCAGGCATCACTGCACAGTGACACAAGTATGGAACCGGACAACACGCAACTTGCCGTGAGCCGATCAGATCGGCATCTGTTCCAACACCTCGATATCGGATGTGTGGTCCAAACGGAGATAGTCCAGACCATAGACAACATCATATTCTTCCCGGCCAACAGTGCTAAAGAGGACGCTCTAATAGACACGGTTAGAACCCACTTTAGGCGTCTCTAACTATTGTATATGGTACCCTGAGTAACCTGACGGCTGACGTTTTCACACGTTTAATTCCCATTGCAAAGTCATACTGATACCGCTTTTAGATACAGCTTTTAGATACAGCTTTTAGATACTTTGAAGGTGAGATGTGAAATTTGTACAGCAACCTGCAACAGTATATGAGTACTGAGAAGCAACGTAGGCCAAAGCAATATAAAATACTGCACAATTTTCTGTCGAACATCATAGCGTCACACACTATATCCAGCACAAAACATAGGACAATGGATATGCGATATGACAACAACACGAAAATACCAAAATACCATAAAATGATAGTTACCAATAATCATAGTAACTTTATAAACCATGGCAACTATAGTAACTATATAATCCTCCGCAGTATTCTATGTTGAGTTCTGGTCCTGATTCGCCGCAACCCGAAGGAATGTTCAGTTTGCTGACCACACCCCAACTCTTCCGAATTGTGGAGTGTCTCTTTGAGTCCCACAAGTTTGCCAAGGGCTTCAACATGGACATCGATCAGCGGAAAATCTTGTGGAAGTATGGTGAGTTTTTAAGGATCAGTCAGTTATTTTTGTCTTCTCCCCTATCTTTCTCCTGTTTCTTATCATCTTTCTCCCCACCCTCTTGGTATGACCGCTCTCTTCCACCCCTCCTGGCATCCACCATATCATACAAACATCAATCCATGTACGAGGTCATTTCAGCCACCATGAAATCGTGCTTCACATTTTAGCCTCCATGAAGTTGCTAGCCGATCCAGCAACTGTAGCAGATGGAGGGATTCCCCTTACTTCCCGAGCCACCTCCTTTACAAACGTCTTGAGAGCTTCTCCTCTACAAATCAGGATGAGAGGACTGAGGGTGGAGTTGACGAGGGGAAGAAGCTGCTGGAAGACGAATGTGAGCCGGTAAAACGTCATAATCTCCCGGTCGTCCTTTACCGCTTCATCTTCAAGTGCAAAAATGGAGGTGTACGCGGCCAAGCTGCAGAAAATCACGGTGGCAGAGTTACAGAGGAGAAACACAACCGTGAGGAGGATGATGGTGTGGGTTACATCCTTGTTACGGTTATTGACACCAGATATTGCCGATTTGTGGAGGGCAAACGCTTGGATTATCAGACAAACGATCGCAATGATGGAGGGGATGATGAATGTGATGGAGAACATGACATACCCACACACTTTCTCCGCTAGTTCCTCTATATGGTAGCTATTGGGAACTGAGTCGCCATGGAGACCGACTGAGTAGGGCAGGGTATCCCCAAGAAAGTGGATGAAATGGTAGTTACCCGCGAGGGAGGTGAAAATGAAATACCACATGTACAGGATCTGCTTACGATTTTTCATGTCTTCCTCGTCGAAATTAGGTAAATTCTGGAGAAACTTGGCCCACTCTGCCTCAATAATCTCATGGGTGACGTAAATCTCGCCCGAGATGAGGAACACCCAGATAGCAGCCACCACCAAGATCAGCACGTATATAGCCTCTTTCTTGAACGCCGTGAACGGGTTGCAGATCATGATGGTTCTGACCAGGGTAAGTATCGTGCTGAGGAGGATAGACATTCTAATGGTAATGGCGGACAGGAAGAATGTGGCGTAGCACATCATCTCAAGGGCCTTGTTAACATAACTCATCCGGGCAGTTCTCAGATTCATGGAGAGGTAGATGACGAGAGTGGTGGCAGTGAAACAGCCGCCAAATGCCACCAGAATATCGGAGAAGGAAAGGATCGTGTAGACGAAAGCCACTATTTCGTTTGCCTTCGTCTTGTAGAATGTAAAGACGAGCGTGTTCATCAGGACACAGAGGGAGATCATGAAAATGAACAGAACGATCATGAGAACTCCCCACGGCACATCTTCGCTCCGGTACGAATATTTGAGGTAGAAAGCGTAAAACTCCATAAACTCCGCATGCAATCCCTCGAATCGATCGGTCACGTGTGATTGGGGAGACGTGTGCTGTTCGGCACTCGCCAAGTCAGCCCTCACGTCATCCATTCTGGAGAGAACAGTAGAGTGCTCCATGATTATATCTGTGATCGCTATTGATATGCTTCCTACATGCACAGGGGGTGATTAGCAATAATATTAGTGGATTAATTGGAATGAATAAACATTCTTAGATGAAGTATCTACTCTACCTAGTAAAGTGATAAAGTGATAAGTGATAATGCATGGTATTTGGACTATTATATACTGGAAGAATAGCGGAAACACACGAGCTACTTCATAGCGCATAGTGGGTATAGTATGTCATTCCTGTACGAGACTTGGTAATGGATTATTATAATGGGGCTAATTATATCGACCGAAAATCGGCAGAGCATATATAATTCCAGCTGGACGCAGTCTAAATGGCATATACAGGGTGTGTCATAAAAAGTGGACAAAAGTAAACGTCCATATCTCAGCTTCTGTTCGGAGTTTCCCGATGAAATTTGGAAGTGTGGTAGATATTGGCAATAAGTTTTCCTCACCAAATTTTCGTGTCCCCAGCACAAAAACTTCCCGAGAAATCAGCAAAAAACTTACTTTTAAGTTTTCCTTCATTTCTAATGCTGTCTATAATTCCGGTCGTGTTTGGAGATTAACAGAGAAATTTTCAGCGTAGAAAGACATCACTTGCACCTACTTGCTCAAAAAATTTCAAGTATCTACCTCAAAAATTGACTGAGATATTGGCAAAAACCAGAGAACTACTTTTGTCAACTTCATTCATCGACAACGCACGATCTGAGCGTCAAACATGAATGCAGACTTCAACATAACAATCCTCAACTATTCCAGAACAAATCCTGAAAAATTCATCAAGTTATTCCAAAAAACGTCGGAGATATGCAGGTTTTTGTAGAGCACACTGATGTTGATATCTACAACAGCTGTTGTCCACTTTTTTGACACACCCTGTATATATACTGAAGTGGATTCAACTCAATCATATGATACTGGGAAATGGATTATCTTTATAATGGGGAAGGCGAGGATATATATCTCACGCGAGAGCTATGATATGACGGATTTCACGGACCTGTGATCCTTCTATATGACAATGTTGCGAGATTGTCTCACATTTTGCAGTCATGAAGAAAATTCAAAGTTTAGTGACTACCAAAACCATGGGCATAATATATTTACCAGGTCATTGCAGGTGTCAAATTTATGAAGGAGTAATCTCCATGCTTAATACTTCATGATGGGTCGGTAAAACTAAGCAAGAAGTAATAACGCAAAATGGTTCAAGGTTCATCTGAGTAGGTGAACCGAGCTAAAGATATCGTGGTAAGTTAATATGTAATTGAAACTAGCTGTTCATGCCATAACTATTGAACTATGGATCCTAAGAATTTATTGAAGTCTCACGCGTATATAGTCGTCGAGTAGAAAGAAAATAGAGATGCGTGCAGACGCACTTTATGTTGCCGTGTGAAACTACAGGATCTCATTACTGCGATATTAGAATCTACTTTGATTAATTTCTGATAAGGTACGTAAAGCATATACGACAAATGGTTGCATCCTTTGATTATAAAGCACTCGCGTGCTCTCTCTCTTCTACGTTACTATGTACATTTTATAAAGCCAGGGTCAGCAGCTTGGCCTCCTTCACGAAACGCCGTGGGAGGCGTAAGAAATGCTCACTAGAGAGTGGCCGAGTCGGAAAGTGGGTCACGACCATTATATACTGGGATCACATCCAATATAAGTGAATATACTGACATCCCATCCACTGCTTACAAGACATTATAAATGGTCTCCATTCGCTGTGTCATATATTCCCGTGAAATGGGGTCGAATCAATGCCAGAAATCTCATGAGATTTACCGTACTCACCACAGTGAGAATGAGATATCAACGACAGGTAGCAGTAGCACATAGCGATAATTCTTCATAACGCGCCTAGATCAAGATGTTCAAGACAGAAATTTTTGTGTGTGATCGTTGAAATGGACTCATGTGTTTCGAAACGTTAATGGTCTCCATGATACTAAACGATGGTTATTAATGTAAGTTGTCACACACGAGTTGCTGCTTATGATATAAGTAAAGAATAAATGATAGAACCGATTTTCTTGATCACAGACGCTGTAGCTGGGCATTGTTTGGAGGATGATATCATTGCTCATGAACAACTGTTTCCCTTCCATCCGTAAACCGCGTTGCCCACCGCGACAGCTTCACGATCACGTGATCCATCGCGTACTGTCGGAGTGCCCCGCTCCGGTATATCAAGATCACCGGACTGAACGTTGAGTTGAGGAGCGGCATGAAGTTCTGGAAGACGACCATAACCCGGTAGAAAGACATGATTGTAGCATCGTCACTCGGTACACTCTGCGTCTCATGGAAATCCCGTATCGAGGCCTGAGTCCCGCAATAAGCCAGGGTTATACCATTACACACAACGAAGAGAAGGGTCAGCAGTATGATGGTCATGGTCACATGTTCGTTGTGATTTGAGACATTCCTCATGCCGACTGCTTTCTTGTCCGATGGTTTTTTCAGAAGGGCGGCTTGGATCACCAGGCAGATCACGGCTATGATAACGGGCAGAGAGTAGACGAAGAAGAAAAAGGTGATTACCGGGGCACCCTCTCTACTGAGTATAAACCTGACGCCGATATTCTGACTTCCCTCTTCGAATTCCTTCAGTGAAAGCGGTAAACCGTTCATGATTGTCTCTGAAACGTGGAAGCCGTCGATTGATACAAAGATGTAGTACCAAAAGTATAGGGTTTGTTTGCGGTTCATTTTATCTTCGGCGCTCAGAACACTTTCGTCAGCATAGTACGTGTTCCAATGCTCCTCAATGTGCACCTTTTCGATCTTAGTCGTCTCGAAAATAGTAATACAAAACCAGGAAACGAAGTAGATTGCTGTCACGATGCAAATCCTAAACTTCTCAACCTTCCGAAACGGATCTCTGATCATAATCGTTCTCGTCACCGAAATCAGAATGTTCATGAATATCGACATCCGTACTGAGATGCTGAACAGAAAATAGGACATGTAGCAAAACCCGGGGACAGCAGGATGGACATAACTCATTTCTATGTCCTGCATGTCCATTGTTAGGTATAAAATGAGGCATATCGCGCACAGAACAGCTCCAATCCCGACCATTACGTCTGTGAAGGAGAGGAGTGTGTACATGAGAGGCACTGTTTCCTTTGCTTTCCTCCTGTTGAAAGTAAAGACGAGGCTGTTCCCAAGGAAACAAAAGAGAGCCATGGTTATGAAGAGTGTCGTCATGGTGACACCCCAGGGCACGTCTTGTTCTCGGAATGTGTACTTCAAGTACTGAATACCCAGACCCATCATCTCGGCCACATTACGTTCTCTGGCGGCTGAATCTGAATCTTCTTCTGCCATTTTATTCCTTCTGAACACGGTTTATATTTGTTAGAACAGAATTGTCGAGAGCCTCAACACGTCAAAATAATGTCACATATCGGTATTAATTTGAATTTCAATTCCCCCTATCGATATAATTGTAAATTTGAAATCCCCCTTATCTCCAGGATTCAAGGGTAAAACACTGCCTGATCTCCAAAGACAAGAGATCGCCAGCCTGCTCTGTTCACTGC
The DNA here is from genome assembly GCA_946803715.1 of Beroe ovata. Classification (NCBI taxonomy): domain Eukaryota; kingdom Metazoa; phylum Ctenophora; class Nuda; order Beroida; family Beroidae; genus Beroe; species Beroe ovata. The sequence goes on along the minus strand of CAMPET010000173.1, from coordinate 98,871 downwards.
GAATGCTCTACAAGATTTACAGTGACCTTACAAGGGTTGACGATTGGACCAGAACAGAGATTTATCTCCACAGGTTAGCGCATCATTGAGATTTTCACCGTATGATAATTGGGGAATATTATAGCTAGAAACTCAATATAGCTCGGCGCTGTTCATGATTCGCATGCACTTCAGGGAATATTACCTCCACTATAATACGCGGTTTCATCAAATTCATTTCATAGTTGCTCTTGTCATTTAAAATTCATGATTTGACGTTTGGCTTTCGTAGAAAATGGGACATACTATATTCTCTCGACCATGTTTTTATTTGTCAACTATGAAACTTCACGACAAGCAATAATTATGGATGGGAAGCATAATGGAATCACAGCGACAACTCGACTGTTGAAATTATTGCTAAAATCACGGGACAATATTTAAAGGTGCCACTTTCACTACTAATGAGCATACTCCTTCATGAATATTCAGGCAATCGTAGCGGATGGAGCAGTCTTCTTACTAGGTCATTAACAGTGATTCCCGAAGTTCATGACTATTAATGCACTACCCTATAATTGTTAATTATGGTGATCATCAAGCCTGGGATGAAGCTGATATAAAATGCAGAGGAGAAATCATAATACCTAAAGCAAGATAATTTAAGCAACATTCGATTATAGAAACAGCGAGCAACAATCCGTGTGATTGTTACTTCATGATTATCTCTGTGTACTAAATCAATAACAGCACTAATTGGTTGTTACTTGATAGGCGAACGCTGTATATCATCAATGCCGTATATACAATGCCGAAACACTAGCAATACCATAACAGAAAACTGGTTGTATGGTGAAGCCAAACGGAACCGAAATGTGCTGTACAGCAATGATCACACATGACCATACCATGAACAAAGCAAAATATCTTTTCCCATGAGGGGTTGATTCTCTTACATTCATGCGTTTAGCTCTTCAATAATAGTGGTCTGTGTGACCATGAATTCAAGCGTTATGCGCTAAATCCATCAGGTTGACCGTGGAGTCGTTCGAGTACTACATAATGCTCGAGGAGGATGAGTCTAGGGTTAGTTGGGGGAAAATTGTTATTCTCATGTTGAAGAAGATGATGCTTCTCGATGATGATCGGGTGAGTGATGTATGACTTAACGAAATGTGGACGTAATGAAATATTGGTTAGGGGGTCATTCCATCACCAACATATCATCAATGATCAATTATACTCGGGTTCACAGTGATCAATAACGATAAGATTCAACCGGTTGAATCAACCCCCCCCCCTTTTTCAGTTTCTGGTCTTGCTGGCCAAGTGCTACAACCAGATATGCCATATCCTGGCCCAGGAAAATGGTCGTGATCTCCAGGTTATTCTCAGCAAGTTCTTCCTCCGAGCAGGGGGTCCCCTCCTGAAAACCAGCTCCAGTACCACGTGACCTCAGACCTGACACGACGACACGTGCAAGTAGCACGTGACGCACGCGCACGTGCTGATTACGCCACGACGCGCGTGTTGATCTGCCAGGAAATGAACTTTTGGGAGGAAAATGAGCTTTTGATGTCTGATTCATTCCTTCATGCAAGCCCCTCTCAAACCTTGATCATAGGATATCTATAGGATGTCGCACTTTTACACAATCACTCCAATATTGCAATCCAAGCTGCTGCAAATGTGAAAATGCAACAACTCGCCAATATTTAACAGAGTTGCTGTAAAGATGATGTAATCATGTTGAGAATTTTCCCATGCTGATTCCCATCCCGTTAGAACGGTTTAGAATTTGTGTAGTTTTGTAGTTCTATTGATTATTCAAAACGGATAACTCGCTCCAATGGATTTGGAATTAATGGAGATTGAGATTGTCTTGGTAAGTTCGAAAAATGATTCATTCCCCTCATATGCCTCAATCACCAATGACAGATCAACTGATCTCGACACTCAAACTACCCTCTTTTAAAATAAACACTCAGTGGACAAATATCATGATTGTGTTGTTTAGATAAAGATATGGGATGTTCACACTTTTGGGCTGGTCCCGCTGTAGTCAGTATACTTTTCTTGATATTATGTAAGTTATGTAATGAGATAAGTATCAGAAAATCGGATGAAAATTATAGTTGTAATTTATGTTGATTATAATTGATATCTTATCAACCAACACTTCTAATTAGTTAAAACGTCGAATAGGTTAAATGTTTCGAAATCTTTTTCGATCCACATGCTATTAAAGTACGATGATTTCTCCAAAGAATTCTTAAGTTTTGCTTATTCGAGTAACTTTGTTTTGAGTAAATCTGAGTACAACTATAATGTGATTCAGTGATTTTGCTGTTGCTCAAAGTCAAACAATATTGAAGTATCAGTTTATCCATTGTCTTTTGCTTTTATTTAAGCTAATCAGTGCCTCCATTTCATTGAAACCTGATCGATTTTAACATTTGAAACGAATACTGTTCAAATTTATCACTTTTGTTCTAAACTCTAAAGAAATACTTCCCGAATAGGGCATGGCAGCAACAGACATCCTTCCCCCTCCCTCCTCCCTCCACCACAACTCCTCCCTTGCCGCGGACTGCTGCAGCACACTGAACATCACAATGAACTCCGCCAGCAACCCTGTTGCTATGGTGACGTCACGCAACTCATTCTCTCCGAGCGCGCTGATTGGTCAGCCCCTAGCGGATTACTACTACGCGTGGGTTCACTCTCACGTGATATCACGGCAGAGCTGTGCTCTGGGTTTGTTTCCGAGTGGAGAGCCGGATGTGGCACATGTAACAGATAACGTGTACACTGCTGTCACCCTATGGGGACTCAGCAAGGTGAATTGATAGGCCGTGCAATTTTCCTGGGTCTTCTTTGTCGACAAAATCAAAGAACAGAGTTATTTTTTCAATGATCGCGAACCTCAATATAATTCATTTTTCCAGGTTTTTGACAGAATATCGGTTGGTTCTGGACATAGCATTGAGCTGCAGCAAACAGCGATCAAAACCATGAGAGCCATCCTCCGCTGCTTCACAATGTGAGAATTATCAACTTCATCTGAAATGAAAATTTTGACTCTCGAGTTTTGGCACAGATTCAAGTTAAAAACCTGCTCCCCTGCAGGCAGTTGAGTTGGCTGGAGAAGTTCAAGATAGATAAAAACCCGGATCATTGTTTACAAGTTCTATTGAATCCGGAGACAGGTCAAGAACTGTCCAGAGAGAACATCAAACTGCAGGTATGTTTGAATCGGTGATAACTTCCTTAATAACTTTATTGATATCTGCGGAAACTCAGGAACTGGGTGGGTAGAGCTTAAAGTTAATTGGTGTACATCTTAATTGATTTTTAATTGATTTTCACTCATTTTCAGCTCCAACCTGTATCTCTCTACCTCTTCTACCTCTCCCAAATGGTACGCAGTGGTCTCACCTTGGTGTACACCCTCCATGAGTGCCACATCATACAGAACCTCGTGTACTACGTGCAACGTGCGTACCGTATCCGGGATCATGGGCACTGGGCCGAGGGCGAACCGGAACTGTCCGCCAGTAGTGTCGGGATGACGGTAGCCGCCCTACAGGCGTGCGATGGACTCAACTTGTTCGGGGAGAGGGGTTCGCACGAGAGTGCTCTGTTTGTAGACCCTGATGCGCTGTACAGAAATATGAATATCTTGCATAACTTGCTCCCCAAGGAGTCCAAGAGTAGGGAAGTGGATGCAGCGTTGATCACTATCAGAGGATTCCCCGCGTTTGTTGTTGAAGATACAGTGCTTATCGAGGAAATGGATAGCTGCATTGATAGTGAACTTCTTGGTAGCCATGGTTACAAGCGCTTTATTGGTGACTGTAATGAGTTCCCACGCCTCATTCTGTTTCAGATGATGACAAACATATTCGAAGGGAAGGTTGAACATCTCTCAAAATACCGGGATATCATCAACTCGGTGATCTATGACCATGATGGTTTCCCCGCGATACCATCAAACTTCCACTGCGTATCCGGGAGCTATGAGTGTGTCAAGCAGCATCCGTCAGTGGTGTCACAATCACTGCTCATTCTGACAGATCTTCTTGAGAGACAGCTTCTCCATCCCAATGAGTTGGATTACAGGAAGTTGAAGATGCCTGATAACCGGTCCGATAGTGGGCCCGTCATCCAGATCTCCCTTCTTTCAGAGTCTATGTCCTTCCAGGGACTTCTCTCAACTTACGGCATCACAACCCAGACCCCAACGCAAATAGAATCCGTCTACATTTGGCCCAGTTCCAAGCTGGTTGACCTGCTCTTCTACCATGGCGCTGACCCCAGTTTGGGACTGACCGGGCGACCCAAGCGACCCCTGGGAGCTCTGTGCACTTCCCGACTCTGGAAGATTGGTGGCAAGACAGTGATGTGTGTTCCCCTGTTCCTTGATAAGCAGGACTTCTACATCTCCAAGGATGAATCCTACATCGCTGATAGTATCAAGATTCACCTGAAGTTCCTGAGAGCAAACTGGCGTCACGCCGAAAGACCAACATTCATCATTCTGTTAACTCCTGGCCTCTTCAAGACAAACAGCAAGCCGCTGCTTAGTGTTCTCAACCTACTCCAAAGTGGCTGTTACAAGAACATCTCCATAAAAGTGGCTAAGCTCCAAGAACTCATGCCGGTCGCTAAGAAGATCGAGATGCAGCTCCACGACTCAGCTGATATTGATTTTAACAGCAACAGAGTCCTGGCCAGTCCGACACTCACCCGGAAGTCACTATCGATAAGGAACATCTCCGAGGCAAGTACACCTACTCCAGTCTCCGACCCTCCTCCAACGGAACGGTTTAGTGAGATGAGTGCGAAATTCAGAGAGTTATCCGACGCTGAGCTACTCCTGAGGATCAAGAGTGAGCCACCCTCTGCCACCAACGTGATAGCTCTCATAGAAATGTCAACTCGAGGAGGGAGTGATTTCCTGATCGATGGAGAGACGATTACAGATCTATTGGAGTACCACTACAGGACCATGGAGAGTAACTGGGTGGCGCTGAGGTGCGCCGCGGCATTCCTCGGCCGGACCGTCGACAGTTTGGCGCCGGAACTCTCGACAATCCTCGTGTCGGGACGGGCGTTGAGTCTCGGCGTGTACGGTCATCCACAGATCCTGATAGAGGAACCGATGAATCCACAGGATCTGGAAGAGATTCTCCACGGAACAATCCGGGAACAGAGTCTGATCCATGTTTCTCTGCAGCAGGAGTTCCTAATCTATCTCTCCCAGACTTTGGTGGATCACCCCGAGTATTTCGAGGGGATATCCGTTGTGAGGATTGGGTCCATGATCCATGTTTTGGACACCCTCCTCTTTGAACAGAATATAGTGATGGAGGAGCTATCGCCGAACGCATTGAAACAGGAAATCAGGAAGTTTCTCAAGAATAGCAATGATTTCTCATCAATGGGTGAGTGGGCGAAACATCGTTTCATCAATGGCGTACTCGGTCGATCACCTAAAAACTTACACACCAAAATTTGGAACCTTCTCAAACACCAAAAGATTGAGTTTCTCGGCAGCAATGGTTCCATACTCGGGAATTCCACCACTGAAATCGGTAAACCGAATAGCGCTGGCTTCGTGATGGCGGTTGAAGTTTTTCTGGACAGTTTCGGTACTGATTTACGGTATCTGGTTATTGAAGTGATGAATATCCTGATTTGCACGATTGAGAGGAATGATGCGGTTAATTTTGTGGATCAGTTTGATCTGATTGAGTTTGTTGAGAAGAGTGGAGTTGTAGTTGGTGATACGGCTGAGGTGGCATCCAAGAAGTTTCTCGATTGTTTGATCAAGTGTGAGTATGCAAAGTTGGTTGATATTAGTGATTGTGCTTTGTCTTAGGGTGAAAACTGCCAATGTGACTTGTATTGATCATGGACAAAAATTTTGAAGTCTCAGAATATTAATAACACTTCACAGTTTTAAAGTTAAGCGTTTATATCGAGTGTTTCAGTGGTATTAGATATGAATTTTTGCCAATTTTACTGGTTTTAGCGGTATTAGATTGAATGTTTTATTGTTCTTAAGAGATTTGTATTTTTGATACATTTTTATTCACTTTTTGACTTGAGATAAGCATATATTTTTACAGATAATTTTGTGGATTTATAATCGTGGTATTTCGAAAATCCAGCGTATTGGATGGCATGATTGAATTCGATATCCTGTTATTATAGATACCTCCTTCATTCAATTTGATCAATTCTTATCAAGCTTATGTATCCCAAAATTTAGTTTATTCCATGATAATTGCAACCCCCTAATATTTAGTCCATGTATACATGAGGTTGACAGACATATTAGTGCTTGTGTGTTGGATCAGAGTTGCTGGAGGCAAGAAGAAATCAGAATATACACAAAAAGGTACAAATTCGATGAAGTTTTTAACTCTTGTTAGCGTTACCTTCCCTTCCATTATTATCAATCATATCCTTATTGTACTGTCAACTTTATCTTCACCCTAATGATCCAGATCGAATCTGTGCACATATCCAATTTTTGCATTTTGCCCCCGGGTAACATCACCCCTTCGTCAGACTGGGACAGAATAGCACGGGAATGGGAAAGGGAAGAAGTGGAGGAGGAGGAGAGGGAGAGAAAAGAAGCATTCGATAAGGGTCCTGGCATCCAGTTCGACCCCACTGCAGGTTAGTTCGGGACTTGCATTCTGTGTGACTCTTCGAAATAGTATGCGGTCCGGAATGTCTCCCTTCGACTGCGGTCACTCTACTTGACCTATAATATTTGCCAGGGAATATTGATACGGAGAAGTTGCTGGCCCAATCGAAGCGAGGCAAGCCGACTATGGTATTTTTCAACGTTAAGGAAGGAATCTGTAAATCAGAAGATGATCTGAACAAACTTACCACAAAATGGGCGGGTCTACTTCTCAACGGGCACATACAAGTCCAAAACTTTCCCGTGAGTCTAATTCTATTACTCTAGTTACCTGTTATGATTATTGATTTTACCCCCTCGGCCATATCTACGATTCCTTCCACATACATCTTTAAATGTTCTTCCTAATTCATGTCAAATCACCATGGTCACCTGACCCAGACAGCACATAGAGTAAAATGTCACCCGGTCTCGTCGTTGACACCATTCATGAAAGAAGCGTCTCGTGTAACATCGAGCACCCGCTTGCATGACACCTACTAGAACATTCCAATCGCGCCCACTACCATCATCATGCCACATCCTTGACACCACTTGCCGATTAACAAGATCTGAACCTCGATCCAGAGGGTATAAGTTATCGCCATCCATCTCGAAAATCATCAGTTTCATCGTCCACTTCCTTCCAAGTAACAAAACAACAACACCCATCATGGGAAGCAAATTCTCTCACATCCTCGACTCTATTTCCGACAACGACAAAAGAGAGTTCAAATCCAAGTACACACTTGGTAAGACTCTCGGATGTGGCTCCTACGGCAAGATCGTCGAAGCCACCCAAATCTCCACCTTCCGAACTGTTGCTGTTAAGATTGTGAAGAAGAAACATGTTGAGTCCATACTCAAAGTGCAGAAGCAGAAACTCCCCGCTGAAGCTGTATTCCTCAACGCCCTTGACCACCACAACATCATATCCCTTGTTGACCTCTACGAATTCAAGAACAAGTTTGCGCTTGTTCTTGAACGTCCACTTGCGTCGATGGACATTCACGAGTTCATCAGCAAGTATGGACCTCAGAATGATGCTGTCGGATCCTCTATTGGCAAGCAACTCATCTCCGCCTGCAGCTACCTCGACCTCAACCTAATCTTCCACCGAGACATAAAGTCGGAGAACATCCTTGTCAACGCCTACAACTACCACATCAAGATCATCGACTTCGGGTCGTCCACCTACGCCAACGAGGAGGTTTTCTACGGTACCTACGGTACCCCTGCCTTCTCCCCTCCTGAATGGATCAACAACACGGGCTACCGACCAGAACCTACGACCATATGGTCGTGTGGGGTTGTCCTATTCGAGATCCTGGCCGGAGCCCTCCCCTTCTACGATGAGGACCACGTCCGTCGAGCCACCGTCTTCTTCCCCGACCTCGTATCCCACTCCGCAAGAGATCTCATCAGGAAGATGCTGAAGAGAGATGAACATGATCGGATCCGATTTGATGAAGCTCTCGACCACCCATTCCTGACTTCATTCGGTGATGTGGAGAATGAGCGAGTCTTGGATGAGTCTACTTACTCCAAGTGTTCTGCTTACACCATCTACGAGAATCAGACGTGTGATTCTGAGATGCCGCTTAGCAATATTTGAGTGATTTTGAGTGATGTTTAAAATTACATTTGTAAATATTTCCTTATTTGATCTCACCCAGAAAAACTATTGTTGACCTATTTATTATCCGAAAACTACCTACAAAAAGTACCAGACAAAGAAACATCATTATTGAACCCCTCTGCTCAAAACCTATTAGTATTATCCGAAAACTACCTACAAAAAGTACCAGACAAGGAAACATCATTATTGAACCCCTCTGCTCAAATTTGATTCTAAATTCCATTTCTGTTTCAAAACTTCCTGACATTCATTGTACATTGTGAAAGGTGGTATGGTATGAGTTTCACACAGAGTCAAATATTCAATCACGGGAGCCATATCCACACTCAAACGAGTCCCACTTACAAACAGAGCAGTAATATTCCTCACACTTGTCTCCAATTCTCTGATTCTTCGTATGAACTTAGTCAGATTTCTGCCACACTGCTCACACCTCCTTCCCTCTTCACTAATTCTCACCTTACACACACCACACCTGAACACGACATCTCCCGGTATATCACTAAACACACTCCACCTCCTAGTTCCCTCTACACATGGTACACACCGACACACAAACAGATACTGCGACTTGAGCGCTTTGCTCCGTTCTGCGACCGTGTGCATGGCGTAGTGGTATCCATAGTTATCACACAGCTCCTGTCCTTCACCGATACTCCGCAGTACTCTCAGAACCGTCACGTGACCGAGCGAGTGACGGGTTACGTTAGGGTTGCACGAGTGATTAATCAGACTTAGGAAGGGGAAGGCCCCTGCTCCTATGTCCTCTAAAGCAGAGTATCTGAATTCTGGTGTGAGCTGGAGTTCTGATATTTCGTGAGCGTTGCACGGGTAGCTCTGTAGGTATTTGAGTAGGAGGGAGGTGGTTGTGGTGTAGAGAGCTGTCAGATCTATGGATTGGTGACACAATGCCATATCACCAATCTCTCCAACACTACCATACTGTGTTCCAGTTACTATGGCACCCATGTCACACGTCTTGAAAACTCCCAGCTCCTCCACAAGATTATTCAGGAAGATAGCAAGTGCTGCGCGGCGCGCAATGTCCACTGGTATCCTATGTTCGAGGTTTGTGATCAGATCTGAAACTTGTTTGTACCCTAGTGAGGTATCCATTCCTCTTGATTCCCTGATTATATCATCTCTAAACATTATCACAGTCCTGAACGTGAGATACGCAGTTTTAGGCAAGGTCATGAGAGCGGGCATGTAGCCACATTCCAACTTGTGGGTAGTGTCCGAGACCATACATTCCACTGAGCAGTACACAACATCAGGACATTCTAGACAGGGTAGAGGGGCTTGGCGACAGATATTGAGACACAGTTGACAATGTGAGTCCCATTTCTGCGGGAGAAGTGTCCAGGTTTGTGCGTCCTCCACCGCAATTATGTCCCCTATTTGTAGTGGTCGCCTGGCGACCACATGACGACCTTTGTCGGGTGTGGTCCTGATTTCTACACTGCGAGATACGTAAGGGTATTCGTCAGATAAGGGGTCTGTTATCTCTGGTATGATAAGGTCTCTTGGTGGATTATGGGTTGTACAGTGTTCACCTGTAGACGACAATTTCTTCACTATTTTGCTGACTGATATCCGCGTTATTCTGTCCATTGTACAGGATGAGCAAACCCCAAATTTATCCAAGAAAACTTGGTACTTCTGATGTAGTGCAGGATTACCAATCTTCCCGAACAGTTTATCCCTACACTCACCACAGCACATGGTTCTCAACAAGACCATATCAGATTGGCACTGGGCCAAGCATTTCATCCTGAATAACACAGTCACTCTGGTGACAAGTATCTGTCTGAATGTCTGGATGGTGGTACAGTTCTTGATGGCTTGACAAAGCTCCGTCAGAGCTAGGTTGAAGTCGCCTGTTCGGAGTAACTCCTGAGAAAAACACACATGGGCTTGAGCCAGTTCTTCCGATTTCAGTGATCTAACCAAGGCTGGTTTGAAATGGTCGTGGTGTAATTGACGAGCGGGCAAGTCACTTAAGTTTTCTCGTTTGCGAATTTCTTCGCCGTGCCCATTCGTGACGTCACCATTTGTTCCTCTGCAAGCATTCGTCAGATGTTTGTTCATTTGCGAGATAACTGCTCTTTCTGAAGCCCTGTTCTTATCTGCAAAGTCAAGGTGACTGAGGTGGCTTCGCAAAAAGTCAGTGAACTGTCTTTCAAATTGAGAGTACATCACACTTTCCTGGAAATGAGGACCGCATTATAAAACAATGTAATTGATTGGTTAGCAGAACAAATCGAGTGGGCTTTCCCAAAAAATTTTCTCCTAAAGCGATGATCATAAATCCGCGATCAAGCAGGAAGAAATACATATTTTCCAAAGTACAATGTGTTTGTGTGCTGAGAACGAAAAAACGAACAACTTGAAGAGCTGTATAAAGCTTACGAAAGCTCCAATTACTGTCAACGTTCGACGCCGGTGTGGATTCCTGTCAACACTTCTTGCAGTGAGAGTGTACACACACACACACACATACACACAC